>OX940796.1:24040255-24095239 GCA_954870985.1 Trifolium fragiferum
TGAATTTTTATTCATAATAATGCTTGAATTAATGTATTCAGCTTTAATGTTGAAGGTACATTTGACAGAAAATGTTGCCCAAAAGGAAGCACGTTTTAATGAAGTTGAAGCGGAATTGGGGAGATTTCGGGCTGCTTGCACTAGCCTCTATCTTGTCCATTATAACTTCTCTTTGATTTATCAGCTGAAGATAATATCAGTCCTATTTAATTCTCTCAATGATTCTATTTTGTCTTTTAAGCGACTAATTCCAAAATGGACATTTAAATGGTCTGGTCTGCCTTGTTGTTGACCATTACTTGTGTTATGTGCTTTACTCCTTTTGTCTAGAGTGAACACAAATTCAAATTTTTATTTCACCACAACCATTTAATGCATTTAAGCAGGAAAAGGAGATTGTTGAGAGGCAGAATGCTTGGCTTAATGAGGAATTGGGTTCTAAAATTAACAGTTTCTTAGAGTTGTGCAGAAAACATACAGAATCAGAAACCAATATATCTTCCAGACTTTCAGATGCGAGTTTAATATTATTTAATATAATTATAATGCTGATCTTTGAGTTAAATGTTGGATGATGCCTTAATGTGAAAGCTATTTGTTGCCTTAATTGCTACTCTAGCAATTGTTTCTAACGGTGTTTCCTTTTCTAGTAATAAATTTTGAATTGTTATTCATAATAATGCTTGAATTGATGTATATTCGGCTTTGATGACCCTAAGTTCGTAAATTCCGTTTTGGAATTGCAATTACAAGTGATTTTCTATAATGAACTTAATGACCCTTGTCCCTAATGTTTCATAAGTTTTGTAAGGGATGTATACATCAATGATCTTTGAGTTAAATGTTGAATGATGCCTTAACGTGAAAGCTATTTGTTGCCTTAATTGCTACTCAAGCAGTTGTTTCTAACGGTGTTTACATTTCTAGTAATAAATTTTGAATTTTTATTCATAATATTGCTTGACTGGATGTATATTCGGCTTTGATGACCCTTAGTTCCTAAATTCAGTTTTGGAATTGCAATTAGATGTGATTTTCTATAATGAACTTAATGACCCTTGTCCCTAATGTTTAATAAGTTTTGTAAGGGATGTATACATCAATGATCTTTGAGTTAAATGTTGAATGATGCCTTAACGTGAAAGCTATTTGTTGCCTTAATTGCTACTCAAGCAGTTGTTTCTAACGGTGTTTACATTTCTAGTAATAAATTTTGAATTTTTATACATAATATTGCTTGAATGGATGTATATTCGGCTTTGATGACCCTTAGTTCCTAAATTCAGTTTTTGAATTGCAATTAGAAGTGATTTTCTATAATGAAGTTAATGACCCTTATCCCTAATATTTCATAAGTTTTGTAAGGGATGTATACATCAATGACCTTTGAGTTAAATGTTGAATGATGCCTTAATGTGAAAGCCATTTGTTGCCTTAATTTCTACTCAAGCAATTGTTTCTAACGGTGTCCGCTTTTCTAGTAAAAAAATTATGAATTTTTATTCAGAATAATGCTTGAATGGATGTATATTCGGCTTTGATGATCCTTAGTCCCTAAATTGAGTTTTGGAATTGCAATTAAAAGTGACTTTCTATTATGAAGTTAATGACCCTTTTCCCTAATGTTTCATAAGTTTTGTAAGGGATGCGTACCTCAATGATCTTTGAGTTAAATGTTGGATGATGCCTTAATGTGAAAGCTAGTTGTTGCCTAAATTGCTACTCTAGTAATTGTTTCAATCGGTGTCCGCTTTTCTATTAAAAAAATAATGATTTTTTATTCATAATAATGCTTGAAAGGATGTATATTCGACTTTGACGATCCTTAGTCCCTAAATTGAGTTTTGGAATTGCAATTAAAAGTGATTTTCTATTATGAAGTTAATGACCCTTGACCTTAATGTTTCATAAGTTTTGTAAGGGATGCATACCTCAATGATCTTTGAGTTAATTGTTGGATGATGCATTAATGTGAAAGCTAGTTGTTGCCTTAATTGCTACTCTAGTAATTGTTTCTAACGGTGTCCGCTTTTCTATTAAAAAAATAATGATGTTTTATTCATAATAATGCATGAGTGAATGTATATTCGGCTTTGACGATCCTTAGACACTAAATTCAGTTTTGGAATTGCATTTTGAAGTGATTTTCTATTATGAACTTAATGACCCTTGTCCCTAATATTTCATAAGTTTTGTAAGGGATGCATGCCTCAATGATCTTTGAGTTAAATGCTGGATGATGTCTTAATGTGAAAGCTTGTTGCTGCCTTAATTGCTACTCAAGCAATTGTTTGTAACGGTTTCCGGTTTTCTAGAAAAAAAAATTATGAATTTTTATTCATAATAATGCTTGAATTAATGTATTCAGCTTTAATGTTGAAGGTACATTTGACAGAAAATGTTGCCCAAAAGGAAGCACGTTTTAATGAAGTTGAAGCGGAATTGGGGAGATTTCGGGCTGCTTGCACTAGCCTCTATCTTGTCCATTATAACTTCTCTTTGATTTATCAGCTGAAGATAATATCAGTCCTATTTAATTCTCTCAATGATTCTATTTTGTCTTTTAAGCGACTAATTCCAAAATGGACATTTAAATGGTCTGGTCTGCCTTGTTGTTGACCATTACTTGTGTTATGTGCTTTACTCCTTTTGTCTAGAGTGAACACAAATTCAAATTTTTATTTCACCACAACCATTTAATGCATTTAAGCAGGAAAAGGAGATTGTTGAGAGGCAGAATGCTTGGCTTAATGAGGAATTGGGTTCTAAAATTAACAGTTTCTTAGAGTTGTACAGAAAACATACAGAATCAGAAACCAATATATCTTCCAGACTTTCAGATGCGAGTTTAATATTATTTAATATAATTATAATGCTGATCTTTGAGTTAAATGTTGGATGATGCCTTAATGTGAAAGCTATTTGTTGCCTTAATTGCTACTCTAGCAATTGTTTCTAACGGTGTTTCCTTTTCTAGTAATAAATTTTGAATTGTTATTCATAATAATGCTTGAATTGATGTATATTCGGCTTTGATGACCCTAAGTTCGTAAATTCCGTTTTGGAATTGCAATTACAAGTGATTTTCTATAATGAACTTAATGACCCTTTTCCCTAATGTTTCATAAGTTTTGTAAGGGATGTATACATCAATGATCTTTGAGTTAAATGTTGAATGATGCCTTAACGTGAAAGCTATTTGTTGCCTTAATTGCTACTCAAGCAGTTGTTTCTAACGGTGTTTACATTTCTAGTAATAAATTTTGAATTTTTATTCATAATATTGCTTGACTGGATGTATATTCGGCTTTGATGACCCTTAGTTCCTAAATTCAGTTTTGGAATTGCAATTAGATGTGATTTTCTATAATGAACTTAATGACCCTTGTCCCTAATGTTTAATAAGTTTTGTAAGGGATGTATACATCAATGATCTTTGAGTTAAATGTTGAATGATGCCTTAACGTGAAAGCTATTTGTTGCCTTAATTGCTACTCAAGCAGTTGTTTCTAACGGTGTTTACATTTCTAGTAATAAATTTTGAATTTTTATACATAATATTGCTTGAATGGATGTATATTCGGCTTTGATGACCCTTAGTTCCTAAATTCAGTTTTGGAATTGCAATTAGAAGTGATTTTCTATAATGAAGTTAATGACCCTTATCCCTAATATTTCATAAGTTTTGTAAGGGATGTATACATCAATGACCTTTGAGTTAAATGTTGAATGATGCCTTAATGTGAAAGCCATTTGTTGCCTTAATTTCTACTCAAGCAATTGTTTCTAACGGTGTCCGCTTTTCTAGTAAAAAAATTATGAATTTTTATTCAGAATAATGCTTGAATGGATGTATATTCGGCTTTGATGATCCTTAGTCCCTAAATTGAGTTTTGGAATTGCAATTAAAAGTGACTTTCTATTATGAAGTTAATGACCCTTTTCCCTAATGTTTCATAAGTTTTGTAAGGGATGCGTACCTCAATGATCTTTGAGTTAAATGTTGGATGATGCCTTAATGTGAAAGCTAGTTGTTGCCTAAATTGCTACTCTAGTAGTTGTTTCAATCGGTGTCCGCTTTTCTATTAAAAAAATAATGATTTTTTATTCATAATAATGCTTGAAAGGATGTATATTCGACTTTGACGATCCTTAGTCCCTAAATTGAGTTTTGGAATTGCAATTAAAAGTGATTTTCTATTATGAAGTTAATGACCCTTGACCTTAATGTTTCATAAGTTTTGTAAGGGATGCATACCTCAATGATCTTTGAGTTAATTGTTGGATGATGCATTAATGTGAAAGCTAGTTGTTGCCTTAATTGCTACTCTAGTAATTGTTTCTAACGGTGTCCGCTTTTCTATTAAAAAAATAATGATGTTTTATTCATAATAATGCATGAGTGAATGTATATTCGGCTTTGACGATCCTTAGACACTAAATTCAGTTTTGGAATTGCATTTTGAAGTGATTTTCTATTATGAACTTAATGACCCTTGTCCCTAATATTTCATAAGTTTTGTAAGGGATGCATGCCTCAATGATCTTTGAGTTAAATGCTGGATGATGTCTTAATGTGAAAGCTTGTTGCTGCCTTAATTGCTACTCAAGCAATTGTTTGTAACGGTTTCCGGTTTTCTAGAAAAAAAAATTATGAATTTTTATTCATAATAATGCTTGAATTAATGTATTCAGCTTTAATGTTGAAGGTACATTTGACAGAAAATGTTGCCCAAAAGGAAGCACGTTTTAATGAAGTTGAAGCGGAATTGGGGAGATTTCGGGCTGCTTGCACTAGCCTCTATCTTGTCCATTATAACTTCTCTTTGATTTATCAGCTGAAGATAATATCAGTCCTATTTAATTCTCTCAATGATTCTATTTTGTCTTTTAAGCGACTAATTCCAAAATGGACATTTAAATGGTCTGGTCTGCCTTGTTGTTGACCATTACTTGTGTTATGTGCTTTACTCCTTTTGTCTAGAGTGAACACAAATTCAAATTTTTATTTCACCACAACCATTTAATGCATTTAAGCAGGAAAAGGAGATTGTTGAGAGGCAGAATGCTTGGCTTAATGAGGAATTGGGTTCTAAAATTAACAGTTTCTTAGAGTTGTACAGAAAACATACAGAATCAGAAACCAATATATCTTCCAGACTTTCAGATGCGAGTTTAATATTATTTAATATAATTATAATGCTGATCTTTGAGTTAAATGTTGGATGATGCCTTAATGTGAAAGCTATTTGTTGCCTTAATTGCTACTCTAGCAATTGTTTCTAACGGTGTTTCCTTTTCTAGTAATAAATTTTGAATTGTTATTCATAATAATGCTTGAATTGATGTATATTCGGCTTTGATGACCCTAAGTTCGTAAATTCCGTTTTGGAATTGCAATTACAAGTGATTTTCTATAATGAACTTAATGACCCTTTTCCCTAATGTTTCATAAGTTTTGTAAGGGATGTATACATCAATGATCTTTGAGTTAAATGTTGAATGATGCCTTAACGTGAAAGCTATTTGTTGCCTTAATTGCTACTCAAGCAGTTGTTTCTAACGGTGTTTACATTTCTAGTAATAAATTTTGAATTTTTATTCATAATATTGCTTGACTGGATGTATATTCGGCTTTGATGACCCTTAGTTCCTAAATTCAGTTTTGGAATTGCAATTAGATGTGATTTTCTATAATGAACTTAATGACCCTTGTCCCTAATGTTTAATAAGTTTTGTAAGGGATGTATACATCAATGATCTTTGAGTTAAATGTTGAATGATGCCTTAACGTGAAAGCTATTTGTTGCCTTAATTGCTACTCAAGCAGTTGTTTCTAACGGTGTTTACATTTCTAGTAATAAATTTTGAATTTTTATACATAATATTGCTTGAATGGATGTATATTCGGCTTTGATGACCCTTAGTTCCTAAATTCAGTTTTGGAATTGCAATTAGAAGTGATTTTCTATAATGAAGTTAATGACCCTTATCCCTAATATTTCATAAGTTTTGTAAGGGATGTATACATCAATGACCTTTGAGTTAAATGTTGAATGATGCCTTAATGTGAAAGCCATTTGTTGCCTTAATTTCTACTCAAGCAATTGTTTCTAACGGTGTCCGCTTTTCTAGTAAAAAAATTATGAATTTTTATTCAGAATAATGCTTGAATGGATGTATATTCGGCTTTGATGATCCTTAGTCCCTAAATTGAGTTTTGGAATTGCAATTAAAAGTGACTTTCTATTATGAAGTTAATGACCCTTTTCCCTAATGTTTCATAAGTTTTGTAAGGGATGCGTACCTCAATGATCTTTGAGTTAAATGTTGGATGATGCCTTAATGTGAAAGCTAGTTGTTGCCTAAATTGCTACTCTAGTAGTTGTTTCAATCGGTGTCCGCTTTTCTATTAAAAAAATAATGATTTTTTATTCATAATAATGCTTGAAAGGATGTATATTCGACTTTGACGATCCTTAGTCCCTAAATTGAGTTTTGGAATTGCAATTAAAAGTGATTTTCTATTATGAAGTTAATGACCCTTGACCTTAATGTTTCATAAGTTTTGTAAGGGATGCATACCTCAATGATCTTTGAGTTAATTGTTGGATGATGCATTAATGTGAAAGCTAGTTGTTGCCTTAATTGCTACTCTAGTAATTGTTTCTAACGGTGTCCGCTTTTCTATTAAAAAAATAATGATGTTTTATTCATAATAATGCATGAGTGAATGTATATTCGGCTTTGACGATCCTTAGACACTAAATTCAGTTTTGGAATTGCATTTTGAAGTGATTTTCTATTATGAACTTAATGACCCTTGTCCCTAATATTTCATAAGTTTTGTAAGGGATGCATGCCTCAATGATCTTTGAGTTAAATGCTGGATGATGTCTTAATGTGAAAGCTTGTTGCTGCCTTAATTGCAACTCAAGCAATTGTTTGTAACGGTTTCCGGTTTTCTAGAAAAAAAAATTACGAATTTTTATTCATAATAATGCTTGAATTAATGTATTCAGCTTTAATGTTGAAGGTACATTTGACAGAAAATGTTGCCCAAAAGGAAGCACGTTTTAATGAAGTTGAAGCGGAATTGGGGAGATTTCGGGCTGCTTGCACTAGCCTCTATCTTGTCCATTATAACTTCTCTTTGATTTATCAGCTGAAGATAATATCAGTCCTACTTAATTCTCTCAATGATTCTATTTTGTCTTTTAAGCGACTAATTCCAAAATGGACATTTAAATGGTCTGGTCTGCCTTGTTGTTGACCATTACTTGTGTTATGTGCTTTACTCCTTTTGTCTAGAGTGAACACAAATTCAAATTTTTATTTCACCACAACCATTTAATGCATTTAAGCAGGAAAAGGAGATTGTTGAGAGGCAGTATGCTTGGCTTAATGAGGAATTGGGTTCTAAAATTAACAGTTTCTTAGAGTTGTGCAGAAAACATACAGAATCAGAAACCAATATATCTTCCAGACTTTCAGATGCGAGTTTAATATTATTTAATATAATTATAATGCTGATCTTTGAGTTAAATGTTGGATGATGCCTTAATGTGAAAGCTATTTGTTGCCTTAATTGCTACTCTAGCAATTGTTTCTAACGGTGTTTCCTTTTCTAGTAATAAATTTTGAATTGTTATTCATAATAATGCTTGAATTGATGTATATTCGGCTTTGATGACCCTAAGTTCGTAAATTCCGTTTTGGAATTGCAATTACAAGTGATTTTCTATAATGAACTTAATGACCCTTGTCCCTAATGTTTCATAAGTTTTGTAAGGGATGTATACATCAATGATCTTTGAGTTAAATGTTGAATGATGCCTTAACGTGAAAGCTATTTGTTGCCTTAATTGCTACTCAAGCAGTTGTTTCTAACGGTGTTTACATTTCTAGTAATAAATTTTGAATTTTTATTCATAATATTGCTTGACTGGATGTATATTCGGCTTAGATGACCCTTAGTTCCTAAATTCAGTTTTGGAATTGCAATTAGATGTGATTTTCTATAATGAACTTAATGACCCTTGTCCCTAATGTTTAATAAGTTTTGTAAGGGATGTATACATCAATGATCTTTGAGTTAAATGTTGAATGATGCCTTAACGTGAAAGCTATTTGTTGCCTTAATTGCTACTCAAGCAGTTGTTTCTAACGGTGTTTACATTTCTAGTAATAAATTTTGAATTTTTATTCATAATATTGCTTGAATGGATGTATATTCGGCTTTGATGACCCTTAGTTCCTAAATTCAGTTTTGGAATTGCAATTAGAAGTGATTTTCTATAATGAAGTTAATGACCCTTATCCCTAATATTTCATAAGTTTTGTAAGGGATGTATACATCAATGACCTTTGAGTTAAATGTTGAATGATGCCTTAATGTGAAAGCCATTTGTTGCCTTAATTTCTACTCAAGCAATTGTTTCTAACGGTGTCCGCTTTTCTAGTAAAAAAATTATGAATTTTTATTCAGAATAATGCTTGAATGGATGTATATTCGGCTTTGATGATCCTTAGTCCCTAAATTGAGTTTTGGAATTGCAATTAAAAGTGACTTTCTATTATGAAGTTAATGACCCTTTTCCCTAATGTTTCATAAGTTTTGTAAGGGATGCGTACCTCAATGATCTTTGAGTTAAATGTTGGATGATGCCTTAATGTGAAAGCTAGTTGTTGCCTAAATTGCTACTCTAGTAATTGTTTCAATCGGTGTCCGCTTTTCTATTAAAAAAATAATGATTTTTTATTCATAATAATGCTTGAAAGGATGTATATTCGACTTTGACGATCCTTAGTCCCTAAATTGAGTTTTGGAATTGCAATTAAAAGTGATTTTCTATTATGAAGTTAATGACCCTTGACCTTAATGTTTCATAAGTTTTGTAAGGGATGCATACCTCAATGATCTTTGAGTTAATTGTTGGATGATGCATTAATGTGAAAGCTAGTTGTTGCCTTAATTGCTACTCTAGTAATTGTTTCTAACGGTGTCCGCTTTTCTATTAAAAAAATAATGATGTTTTATTCATAATAATGCATGAGTGAATGTATATTCGGCTTTGACGATCCTTAGACACTAAATTCAGTTTTGGAATTGCATTTTGAAGTGATTTTCTATTATGAACTTAATGACCCTTGTCCCTAATATTTCATAAGTTTTGTAAGGGATGCATGCCTCAATGATCTTTGAGTTAAATGCTGGATGATGTCTTAATGTGAAAGCTTGTTGCTGCCTTAATTGCTACTCAAGCAATTGTTTGTAACGGTTTCCGGTTTTCTAGAAAAAAAAATTATGAATTTTTATTAATAATAATGCTTGAATTAATGTATTCAGCTTTAATGTTGAAGGTACATTTGACAGAAAATGTTGCCCAAAAGGAAGCACGTTTTAATGAAGTTGAAGCGGAATTGGGGAGATTTCGGGCTGCTTGCACTAGCCTCTATCTTGTCCATTATAACTTCTCTTTGATTTATCAGCTGAAGATAATATCAGTCCTACTTAATTCTCTCAATGATTCTATTTTGTCTTTTAAGCGACTAATTCCAAAATGGACATTTAAATGGTCTGGTCTGCCTTGTTGTTGACCATTACTTGTGTTATGTGCTTTACTCCTTTTGTCTAGAGTGAACACAAATTCAAATTTTTATTTCACCACAACCATTTAATGCATTTAAGCAGGAAAAGGAGATTGTTGAGAGGCAGTATGCTTGGCTTAATGAGGAATTGGGTTCTAAAATTAACAGTTTCTTAGAGTTGTGCAGAAAACATACAGAATCAGAAACCAATATATCTTCCAGACTTTCAGATGCGAGTTTAATATTATTTAATATAATTATAATGCTGATCTTTGAGTTAAATGTTGGATGATGCCTTAATGTGAAAGCTATTTGTTGCCTTAATTGCTACTCTAGCAATTGTTTCTAACGGTGTTTCCTTTTCTAGTAATAAATTTTGAATTGTTATTCATAATAATGCTTGAATTGATGTATATTCGGCTTTGATGACCCTAAGTTCGTAAATTCCGTTTTGGAATTGCAATTACAAGTGATTTTCTATAATGAACTTAATGACCCTTGTCCCTAATGTTTCATAAGTTTTGTAAGGGATGTATACATCAATGATCTTTGAGTTAAATGTTGAATGATGCCTTAACGTGAAAGCTATTTGTTGCCTTAATTGCTACTCAAGCAGTTGTTTCTAACGGTGTTTACATTTCTAGTAATAAATTTTGAATTTTTATTCATAATATTGCTTGAATGGATGTATATTCGGCTTTGATGACCCTTAGTTCCTAAATTCAGTTTTGGAATTGCAATTAGAAGTGATTTTCTATAATGAAGTTAATGACCCTTATCCCTAATATTTCATAAGTTTTGTAAGGGATGTATACATCAATGACCTTTGAGTTAAATGTTGAATGATGCCTTAATGTGAAAGCCATTTGTTGCCTTAATTTCTACTCAAGCAATTGTTTCTAACGGTGTCCGCTTTTCTAGTAAAAAAATTATGAATTTTTATTCAGAATAATGCTTGAATGGATGTATATTCGGCTTTGATGATCCTTAGTCCCTAAATTGAGTTTTGGAATTGCAATTAAAAGTGACTTTCTATTATGAAGTTAATGACCCTTTTCCCTAATGTTTCATAAGTTTTGTAAGGGATGCGTACCTCAATGATCTTTGAGTTAAATGTTGGATGATGCCTTAATGTGAAAGCTAGTTGTTGCCTAAATTGCTACTCTAGTAATTGTTTCAATCGGTGTCCGCTTTTCTATTAAAAAAATAATGATTTTTTATTCATAATAATGCTTGAAAGGATGTATATTCGACTTTGACGATCCTTAGTCCCTAAATTGAGTTTTGGAATTGCAATTAAAAGTGATTTTCTATTATGAAGTTAATGACCCTTGACCTTAATGTTTCATAAGTTTTGTAAGGGATGCATACCTCAATGATCTTTGAGTTAATTGTTGGATGATGCATTAATGTGAAAGCTAGTTGTTGCCTTAATTGCTACTCTAGTAATTGTTTCTAACGGTGTCCGCTTTTCTATTAAAAAAATAATGATGTTTTATTCATAATAATGCATGAGTGAATGTATATTCGGCTTTGACGATCCTTAGACACTAAATTCAGTTTTGGAATTGCATTTTGAAGTGATTTTCTATTATGAACTTAATGACCCTTGTCCCTAATATTTCATAAGTTTTGTAAGGGATGCATGCCTCAATGATCTTTGAGTTAAATGCTGGATGATGTCTTAATGTGAAAGCTTGTTGCTGCCTTAATTGCTACTCAAGCAATTGTTTGTAACGGTTTCCGGTTTTCTAGAAAAAAAAATTATGAATTTTTATTAATAATAATGCTTGAATTAATGTATTCAGCTTTAATGTTGAAGGTACATTTGACAGAAAATGTTGCCCAAAAGGAAGCACGTTTTAATGAAGTTGAAGCGGAATTGGGGAGATTTCGGGCTGCTTGCACTAGCCTCTATCTTGTCCATTATAACTTCTCTTTGATTTATCAGCTGAAGATAATATCAGTCCTACTTAATTCTCTCAATGATTCTATTTTGTCTTTTAAGCGACTAATTCCAAAATGGACATTTAAATGGTCTGGTCTGCCTTGTTGTTGACCATTACTTGTGTTATGTGCTTTACTCCTTTTGTCTAGAGTGAACACAAATTCAAATTTTTATTTCACCACAACCATTTAATGCATTTAAGCAGGAAAAGGAGATTGTTGAGAGGCAGTATGCTTGGCTTAATGAGGAATTGGGTTCTAAAATTAACAGTTTCTTAGAGTTGTGCAGAAAACATACAGAATCAGAAACCAATATATCTTCCAGACTTTCAGATGCGAGTTTAATATTATTTAATATAATTATAATGCTGATCTTTGAGTTAAATGTTGGATGATGCCTTAATGTGAAAGCTATTTGTTGCCTTAATTGCTACTCTAGCAATTGTTTCTAACGGTGTTTCCTTTTCTAGTAATAAATTTTGAATTGTTATTCATAATAATGCTTGAATTGATGTATATTCGGCTTTGATGACCCTAAGTTCGTAAATTCCGTTTTGGAATTGCAATTACAAGTGATTTTCTATAATGAACTTAATGACCCTTGTCCCTAATGTTTCATAAGTTTTGTAAGGGATGTATACATCAATGATCTTTGAGTTAAATGTTGAATGATGCCTTAACGTGAAAGCTATTTGTTGCCTTAATTGCTACTCAAGCAGTTGTTTCTAACGGTGTTTACATTTCTAGTAATAAATTTTGAATTTTTATTCATAATATTGCTTGACTGGATGTATATTCGGCTTTGATGACCCTTAGTTCCTAAATTCAGTTTTGGAATTGCAATTAGATGTGATTTTCTATAATGAACTTAATGACCCTTGTCCCTAATGTTTAATAAGTTTTGTAAGGGATGTATACATCAATGATCTTTGAGTTAAATGTTGAATGATGCCTTAACGTGAAAGCTATTTGTTGCCTTAATTGCTACTCAAGCAGTTGTTTCTAACGGTGTTTACATTTCTAGTAATAAATTTTGAATTTTTATTCATAATATTGCTTGAATGGATGTATATTCGGCTTTGATGACCCTTAGTTCCTAAATTCAGTTTTGGAATTGCAATTAGAAGTGATTTTCTATAATGAAGTTAATGACCCTTATCCCTAATATTTCATAAGTTTTGTAAGGGATGTATACATCAATGACCTTTGAGTTAAATGTTGAATGATGCCTTAATGTGAAAGCCATTTGTTGCCTTAATTTCTACTCAAGCAATTGTTTCTAACGGTGTCCGCTTTTCTAGTAAAAAAATTATGAATTTTTATTCAGAATAATGCTTGAATGGATGTATATTCGGCTTTGATGATCCTTAGTCCCTAAATTGAGTTTTGGAATTGCAATTAAAAGTGACTTTCTATTATGAAGTTAATGACCCTTTTCCCTAATGTTTCATAAGTTTTGTAAGGGATGCGTACCTCAATGATCTTTGAGTTAACTGTTGGATGATGCCTTAATGTGAAAGCTAGTTGTTGCCTAAATTGCTACTCTAGTAATTGTTTCAATCGGTGTCCGCTTTTCTATTAAAAAAATAATGATTTTTTATTCATAATAATGCTTGAAAGGATGTATATTCGACTTTGACGATCCTTAGTCCCTAAATTGAGTTTTGGAATTGCAATTAAAAGTGATTTTCTATTATGAAGTTAATGACCCTTGACCTTAATGTTTCATAAGTTTTGTAAGGGATGCATACCTCAATGATCTTTGAGTTAATTGTTGGATGATGCATTAATGTGAAAGCTAGTTGTTGCCTTAATTGCTACTCTAGTAATTGTTTCTAACGGTGTCCGCTTTTCTATTAAAAAAATAATGATGTTTTATTCATAATAATGCATGAGTGAATGTATATTCGGCTTTGACGATCCTTAGACACTAAATTCAGTTTTGGAATTGCATTTTGAAGTGATTTTCTATTATGAACTTAATGACCCTTGTCCCTAATATTTCATAAGTTTTGTAAGGGATGCATGCCTCAATGATCTTTGAGTTAAATGCTGGATGATGTCTTAATGTGAAAGCTTGTTGCTGCCTTAATTGCAACTCAAGCAATTGTTTGTAACGGTTTCCGGTTTTCTAGAAAAAAAAATTACGAATTTTTATTCATAATAATGCTTGAATTAATGTATTCAGCTTTAATGTTGAAGGTACATTTGACAGAAAATGTTGCCCAAAAGGAAGCACGTTTTAATGAAGTTGAAGCGGAATTGGGGAGATTTCGGGCTGCTTGCACTAGCCTCTATCTTGTCCATTATAACTTCTCTTTGATTTATCAGCTGAAGATAATATCAGTCCTACTTAATTCTCTCAATGATTCTATTTTGTCTTTTAAGCGACTAATTCCAAAATGGACATTTAAATGGTCTGGTCTGCCTTGTTGTTGACCATTACTTGTGTTATGTGCTTTACTCCTTTTGTCTAGAGTGAACACAAATTCAAATTTTTATTTCACCACAACCATTTAATGCATTTAAGCAGGAAAAGGAGATTGTTGAGAGGCAGTATGCTTGGCTTAATGAGGAATTGGGTTCTAAAATTAACAGTTTCTTAGAGTTGTGCAGAAAACATACAGAATCAGAAACCAATATATCTTCCAGACTTTCAGATGCGAGTTTAATATTATTTAATATAATTATAATGCTGATCTTTGAGTTAAATGTTGGATGATGCCTTAATGTGAAAGCTATTTGTTGCCTTAATTGCTACTCTAGCAATTGTTTCTAACGGTGTTTCCTTTTCTAGTAATAAATTTTGAATTGTTATTCATAATAATGCTTGAATTGATGTATATTCGGCTTTGATGACCCTAAGTTCGTAAATTCCGTTTTGGAATTGCAATTACAAGTGATTTTCTATAATGAACTTAATGACCCTTGTCCCTAATGTTTCATAAGTTTTGTAAGGGATGTATACATCAATGATCTTTGAGTTAAATGTTGAATGATGCCTTAACGTGAAAGCTATTTGTTGCCTTAATTGCTACTCAAGCAGTTGTTTCTAACGGTGTTTACATTTCTAGTAATAAATTTTGAATTTTTATTCATAATATTGCTTGACTGGATGTATATTCGGCTTAGATGACCCTTAGTTCCTAAATTCAGTTTTGGAATTGCAATTAGATGTGATTTTCTATAATGAACTTAATGACCCTTGTCCCTAATGTTTAATAAGTTTTGTAAGGGATGTATACATCAATGATCTTTGAGTTAAATGTTGAATGATGCCTTAACGTGAAAGCTATTTGTTGCCTTAATTGCTACTCAAGCAGTTGTTTCTAACGGTGTTTACATTTCTAGTAATAAATTTTGAATTTTTATTCATAATATTGCTTGAATGGATGTATATTCGGCTTTGATGACCCTTAGTTCCTAAATTCAGTTTTGGAATTGCAATTAGAAGTGATTTTCTATAATGAAGTTAATGACCCTTATCCCTAATATTTCATAAGTTTTGTAAGGGATGTATACATCAATGACCTTTGAGTTAAATGTTGAATGATGCCTTAATGTGAAAGCCATTTGTTGCCTTAATTTCTACTCAAGCAATTGTTTCTAACGGTGTCCGCTTTTCTAGTAAAAAAATTATGAATTTTTATTCAGAATAATGCTTGAATGGATGTATATTCGGCTTTGATGATCCTTAGTCCCTAAATTGAGTTTTGGAATTGCAATTAAAAGTGACTTTCTATTATGAAGTTAATGACCCTTTTCCCTAATGTTTCATAAGTTTTGTAAGGGATGCGTACCTCAATGATCTTTGAGTTAAATGTTGGATGATGCCTTAATGTGAAAGCTAGTTGTTGCCTAAATTGCTACTCTAGTAATTGTTTCAATCGGTGTCCGCTTTTCTATTAAAAAAATAATGATTTTTTATTCATAATAATGCTTGAAAGGATGTATATTCGACTTTGACGATCCTTAGTCCCTAAATTGAGTTTTGGAATTGCAATTAAAAGTGATTTTCTATTATGAAGTTAATGACCCTTGACCTTAATGTTTCATAAGTTTTGTAAGGGATGCATACCTCAATGATCTTTGAGTTAATTGTTGGATGATGCATTAATGTGAAAGCTAGTTGTTGCCTTAATTGCTACTCTAGTAATTGTTTCTAACGGTGTCCGCTTTTCTATTAAAAAAATAATGATGTTTTATTCATAATAATGCATGAGTGAATGTATATTCGGCTTTGACGATCCTTAGACACTAAATTCAGTTTTGGAATTGCATTTTGAAGTGATTTTCTATTATGAACTTAATGACCCTTGTCCCTAATATTTCATAAGTTTTGTAAGGGATGCATGCCTCAATGATCTTTGAGTTAAATGCTGGATGATGTCTTAATGTGAAAGCTTGTTGCTGCCTTAATTGCTACTCAAGCAATTGTTTGTAACGGTTTCCGGTTTTCTAGAAAAAAAAATTATGAATTTTTATTAATAATAATGCTTGAATTAATGTATTCAGCTTTAATGTTGAAGGTACATTTGACAGAAAATGTTGCCCAAAAGGAAGCACGTTTTAATGAAGTTGAAGCGGAATTGGGGAGATTTCGGGCTGCTTGCACTAGCCTCTATCTTGTCCATTATAACTTCTCTTTGATTTATCAGCTGAAGATAATATCAGTCCTACTTAATTCTCTCAATGATTCTATTTTGTCTTTTAAGCGACTAATTCCAAAATGGACATTTAAATGGTCTGGTCTGCCTTGTTGTTGACCATTACTTGTGTTATGTGCTTTACTCCTTTTGTCTAGAGTGAACACAAATTCAAATTTTTATTTCACCACAACCATTTAATGCATTTAAGCAGGAAAAGGAGATTGTTGAGAGGCAGTATGCTTGGCTTAATGAGGAATTGGGTTCTAAAATTAACAGTTTCTTAGAGTTGTGCAGAAAACATACAGAATCAGAAACCAATATATCTTCCAGACTTTCAGATGCGAGTTTAATATTATTTAATATAATTATAATGCTGATCTTTGAGTTAAATGTTGGATGATGCCTTAATGTGAAAGCTATTTGTTGCCTTAATTGCTACTCTAGCAATTGTTTCTAACGGTGTTTCCTTTTCTAGTAATAAATTTTGAATTGTTATTCATAATAATGCTTGAATTGATGTATATTCGGCTTTGATGACCCTAAGTTCGTAAATTCCGTTTTGGAATTGCAATTACAAGTGATTTTCTATAATGAACTTAATGACCCTTGTCCCTAATGTTTCATAAGTTTTGTAAGGGATGTATACATCAATGATCTTTGAGTTAAATGTTGAATGATGCCTTAACGTGAAAGCTATTTGTTGCCTTAATTGCTACTCAAGCAGTTGTTTCTAACGGTGTTTACATTTCTAGTAATAAATTTTGAATTTTTATTCATAATATTGCTTGACTGGATGTATATTCGGCTTTGATGACCCTTAGTTCCTAAATTCAGTTTTGGAATTGCAATTAGATGTGATTTTCTATAATGAACTTAATGACCCTTGTCCCTAATGTTTAATAAGTTTTGTAAGGGATGTATACATCAATGATCTTTGAGTTAAATGTTGAATGATGCCTTAACGTGAAAGCTATTTGTTGCCTTAATTGCTACTCAAGCAGTTGTTTCTAACGGTGTTTACATTTCTAGTAATAAATTTTGAATTTTTATTCATAATATTGCTTGAATGGATGTATATTCGGCTTTGATGACCCTTAGTTCCTAAATTCAGTTTTGGAATTGCAATTAGAAGTGATTTTCTATAATGAAGTTAATGACCCTTATCCCTAATATTTCATAAGTTTTGTAAGGGATGTATACATCAATGACCTTTGAGTTAAATGTTGAATGATGCCTTAATGTGAAAGCCATTTGTTGCCTTAATTTCTACTCAAGCAATTGTTTCTAACGGTGTCCGCTTTTCTAGTAAAAAAATTATGAATTTTTATTCAGAATAATGCTTGAATGGATGTATATTCGGCTTTGATGATCCTTAGTCCCTAAATTGAGTTTTGGAATTGCAATTAAAAGTGACTTTCTATTATGAAGTTAATGACCCTTTTCCCTAATGTTTCATAAGTTTTGTAAGGGATGCGTACCTCAATGATCTTTGAGTTAACTGTTGGATGATGCCTTAATGTGAAAGCTAGTTGTTGCCTAAATTGCTACTCTAGTAATTGTTTCAATCGGTGTCCGCTTTTCTATTAAAAAAATAATGATTTTTTATTCATAATAATGCTTGAAAGGATGTATATTCGACTTTGACGATCCTTAGTCCCTAAATTGAGTTTTGGAATTGCAATTAAAAGTGATTTTCTATTATGAAGTTAATGACCCTTGACCTTAATGTTTCATAAGTTTTGTAAGGGATGCATACCTCAATGATCTTTGAGTTAATTGTTGGATGATGCATTAATGTGAAAGCTAGTTGTTGCCTTAATTGCTACTCTAGTAATTGTTTCTAACGGTGTCCGCTTTTCTATTAAAAAAATAATGATGTTTTATTCATAATAATGCATGAGTGAATGTATATTCGGCTTTGACGATCCTTAGACACTAAATTCAGTTTTGGAATTGCATTTTGAAGTGATTTTCTATTATGAACTTAATGACCCTTGTCCCTAATATTTCATAAGTTTTGTAAGGGATGCATGCCTCAATGATCTTTGAGTTAAATGCTGGATGATGTCTTAATGTGAAAGCTTGTTGCTGCCTTAATTGCTACTCAAGCAATTGTTTGTAACGGTTTCCGGTTTTCTAGAAAAAAAAATTATGAATTTTTATTAATAATAATGCTTGAATTAATGTATTCAGCTTTAATGTTGAAGGTACATTTGACAGAAAATGTTGCCCAAAAGGAAGCACGTTTTAATGAAGTTGAAGCGGAATTGGGGAGATTTCGGGCTGCTTGCACTAGCCTCTATCTTGTCCATTATAACTTCTCTTTGATTTATCAGCTGAAGATAATATCAGTCCTACTTAATTCTCTCAATGATTCTATTTTGTCTTTTAAGCGACTAATTCCAAAATGGACATTTAAATGGTCTGGTCTGCCTTGTTGTTGACCATTACTTGTGTTATGTGCTTTACTCCTTTTGTCTAGAGTGAACACAAATTCAAATTTTTATTTCACCACAACCATTTAATGCATTTAAGCAGGAAAAGGAGATTGTTGAGAGGCAGTATGCTTGGCTTAATGAGGAATTGGGTTCTAAAATTAACAGTTTCTTAGAGTTGTGCAGAAAACATACAGAATCAGAAACCAATATATCTTCCAGACTTTCAGATGCGAGTTTAATATTATTTAATATAATTATAATGCTGATCTTTGAGTTAAATGTTGGATGATGCCTTAATGTGAAAGCTATTTGTTGCCTTAATTGCTACTCTAGCAATTGTTTCTAACGGTGTTTCCTTTTCTAGTAATAAATTTTGAATTGTTATTCATAATAATGCTTGAATTGATGTATATTCGGCTTTGATGACCCTAAGTTCGTAAATTCCGTTTTGGAATTGCAATTACAAGTGATTTTCTATAATGAACTTAATGACCCTTGTCCCTAATGTTTCATAAGTTTTGTAAGGGATGTATACATCAATGATCTTTGAGTTAAATGTTGAATGATGCCTTAACGTGAAAGCTATTTGTTGCCTTAATTGCTACTCAAGCAGTTGTTTCTAACGGTGTTTACATTTCTAGTAATAAATTTTGAATTTTTATTCATAATATTGCTTGACTGGATGTATATTCGGCTTTGATGACCCTTAGTTCCTAAATTCAGTTTTGGAATTGCAATTAGATGTGATTTTCTATAATGAACTTAATGACCCTTGTCCCTAATGTTTAATAAGTTTTGTAAGGGATGTATACATCAATGATCTTTGAGTTAAATGTTGAATGATGCCTTAACGTGAAAGCTATTTGTTGCCTTAATTGCTACTCAAGCAGTTGTTTCTAACGGTGTTTACATTTCTAGTAATAAATTTTGAATTTTTATTCATAATATTGCTTGAATGGATGTATATTCGGCTTTGATGACCCTTAGTTCCTAAATTCAGTTTTGGAATTGCAATTAGAAGTGATTTTCTATAATGAAGTTAATGACCCTTATCCCTAATATTTCATAAGTTTTGTAAGGGATGTATACATCAATGACCTTTGAGTTAAATGTTGAATGATGCCTTAATGTGAAAGCCATTTGTTGCCTTAATTTCTACTCAAGCAATTGTTTCTAACGGTGTCCGCTTTTCTAGTAAAAAAATTATGAATTTTTATTCAGAATAATGCTTGAATGGATGTATATTCGGCTTTGATGATCCTTAGTCCCTAAATTGAGTTTTGGAATTGCAATTAAAAGTGACTTTCTATTATGAAGTTAATGACCCTTTTCCCTAATGTTTCATAAGTTTTGTAAGGGATGCGTACCTCAATGATCTTTGAGTTAACTGTTGGATGATGCCTTAATGTGAAAGCTAGTTGTTGCCTAAATTGCTACTCTAGTAATTGTTTCAATCGGTGTCCGCTTTTCTATTAAAAAAATAATGATTTTTTATTCATAATAATGCTTGAAAGGATGTATATTCGACTTTGACGATCCTTAGTCCCTAAATTGAGTTTTGGAATTGCAATTAAAAGTGATTTTCTATTATGAAGTTAATGACCCTTGACCTTAATGTTTCATAAGTTTTGTAAGGGATGCATACCTCAATGATCTTTGAGGGTTGGGTTATGGTGCATAAGCCCAAAGCTTATGCTCCGTGCATAATTTCTCACGCCCCCCCCCATATTGCTATGCGCGCCCCCCACCTGCTACTTCCCCCCCCAAATTGCTACGCGCACCCCCCATTTCTAGCTCCCCTCCCAATTTTATTTTATTTTATTTTTTTAAATTTCTAGCGCACCCCTCAGTTTTTTTTTATCACGCTTTTAATTTTGATTGATTGAATTTTATTTTATTTTATTGATTAGGGATAAAATTCATAGTATTATGTATGGTTAATTATTTTAGTAGTTAGTTTTAAACTAAAATCATGCCAAAACCATTTCTATTGTAGAATGGTTTCAAAGATGTGTACTCCTAAACCATTTGTGATGTGGAATGGTTTCAGAGATCTGTACTACAAAACTATTTAATTAAAATCATTTTAATTTAATATGATTTTAACCGAAACCATAAGTATAACTTAATGGTTTCACTAGTGTTGTATCTGAAAACCAAAGTAGCTCCTTTATGGTTTCAAATAAAACATTTATATTTAATTTAAAATAAATATTATAACTGAAACCATAAGTGTGACATAATGGTTTCATTAGTTTTGTATCTGAAACCAAAATACTCATCTTATGGTTTCTAATAAAATATTCATATTTAATTTAAAATAAATATTTTAATCGAAACCATAAGTATAACTTAATGGTGTCACTAGTGTTGTATCTGAAAACCAAAGTAGCTCTCTTATGGTTTCAAATAAAATATTTATATTTAATTTAAAATAAATATTATAACTAAAACCATATTTTATTCATAATGATTTTCAAAATAATATTGCATAAATAACCAATGATTTTGTAACAAATCTAGGGGAGAAAAAGAATAAATCTGGGGGTGTAAACTGTGTAAAAAAAACCAACAACACAAACAAAAAAGGAACTGGGCTTGCAGGCCCAGCAGGCTAAAAAAACAAAACAGAATGTGTGTGTATCAGCAGAACAGGGGGTGGGAAAAGCGAATCTGTATGGGGGGCTGGGGGGCGCGCGTGAGTAATTTTGGGGGGGGCGTGAGAAATTCTGGGCTTATGCATGGTGCATAAACATCACCCTTATGCACCATAACCTTGGCCGATCTTTGAGTTAATTGTTGGATGATGCATTAATGTGAAAGCTAGTTGTTGCCTTAATTGCTACTCTAGTAATTGTTTCTAACGGTGTCCGCTTTTCTATTAAAAAAATAATGATGTTTTATTCATAATAATGCATGAGTGAATGTATATTCGGCTTTGACGATCCTTAGACACTAAATTCAGTTTTGGAATTGCATTTTGAAGTGATTTTCTATTATGAACTTAATGACCCTTGTCCCTAATATTTCATAAGTTTTGTAAGGGATGCATGCCTCAATGATCTTTGAGTTAAATGCTGGATGATGTCTTAATGTGAAAGCTTGTTGCTGCCTTAATTGCTACTCAAGCAATTGTTTGTAACGGTTTCCGGTTTTCTAGAAAAAAAAATTATGAATTTTTATTCATAATAATGCTTGAATTAATGTATTCAGCTTTAATGTTGAAGGTACATTTGACAGAAAATGTTGCCCAAAAGGAAGCACGTTTTAATGAAGTTGAAGCGGAATTGGGGAGATTTCGGGCTGCTTGCACTAGCCTCTATCTTGTCCATTATAACTTCTCTTTGATTTATCAGCTGAAGATAATATCAGTCCTACTTAATTCTCTCAATGATTCTATTTTGTCTTTTAAGCGACTAATTCCAAAATGGACATTTAAATGGTCTGGTCTGCCTTGTTGTTGACCATTACTTGTGTTATGTGCTTTACTCCTTTTGTCTAGAGTGAACACAAATTCAAATTTTTATTTCACCACAACCATTTAATGCATTTAAGCAGGAAAAGGAGATTGTTGAGAGGCAGAATGCTTGGCTTAATGAGGAATTGGGTTCTAAAATTAACAGTTTCTTAGAGTTGTGCAGAAAACATACAGAATCAGAAACCAATATATCTTCCAGACTTTCAGATGCGAGTTTAATATTATTTAATATAATTATAATGCTGATCTTTGAGTTAAATGTTGGATGATGCCTTAATGTGAAAGCTATTTGTTGCCTTAATTGCTACTCTAGCAATTGTTTCTAACGGTGTTTCCTTTTCTAGTAATAAATTTTGAATTGTTATTCATAATAATGCTTGAATTGATGTATATTCGGCTTTGATGACCCTAAGTTCGTAAATTCCGTTTTGGAATTGCAATTACAAGTGATTTTCTATAATGAACTTAATGACCCTTGTCCCTAATGTTTCATAAGTTTTGTAAGGGATGTATACATCAATGATCTTTGAGTTAAATGTTGAATGATGCCTTAACGTGAAAGCTATTTGTTGCCTTAATTGCTACTCAAGCAGTTGTTTCTAACGGTGTTTACATTTCTAGTAATAAATTTTGAATTTTTATTCATAATATTGCTTGAATGGATGTATATTCGGCTTTGATGACCCTTAGTTCCTAAATTCAGTTTTGGAATTGCAATTAGAAGTGATTTTCTATAATGAAGTTAATGACCCTTATCCCTAATGTTTCATAAGTTTTGTAAGGGATGTATACATCAATGACCTTTGAGTTAAATGTTGAATGATGCCTTAATGTGAAAGCCATTTGTTGCCTTAATTTCTACTCAAGCAATTGTTTCTAACGGTGTCCGCTTTTCTAGTAAAAAAATTATGAATTTTTATTCAGAATAATGCTTGAATGGATGTATATTCGGCTTTGATGATCCTTAGTCCCTAAATTGAGTTTTGGAATTGCAATTAAAAGTGACTTTCTATTATGAAGTTAATGACCCTTTTCCCTAATGTTTCATAAGTTTTGTAAGGGATGCGTACCTCAATGATCTTTGAGTTAACTGTTGGATGATGCCTTAATGTGAAAGCTAGTTGTTGCCTAAATTGCTACTCTAGTAATTGTTTCAATCGGTGTCCGCTTTTCTATTAAAAAAATAATGATTTTTTATTCATAATAATGCTTGAAAGGATGTATATTCGACTTTGACGATCCTTAGTCCCTAAATTGAGTTTTGGAATTGCAATTAAAAGTGATTTTCTATTATGAAGTTAATGACCCTTGACCTTAATGTTTCATAAGTTTTGTAAGGGATGCATACCTCAATGATCTTTGAGTTAATTGTTGGATGATGCATTAATGTGAAAGCTAGTTGTTGCCTTAATTGCTACTCTAGTAATTGTTTCTAACGGTGTCCGCTTTTCTATTAAAAAAATAATGATGTTTTATTCATAATAATGCATGAGTGAATGTATATTCGGCTTTGACGATCCTTAGTCACTAAATTCAGTTTTGGAATTGCATTTAGAAGTGATTTTCTATTATGAACTTAATGACCCTTGTCCCTAATATTTCATAAGTTTTGTAAGGGATGCATGCCTCAATGATCTTTGAGTTAAATGCTGGATGATGTCTTAATGTGAAAGCTTGTTGCTGCCTTAATTGCTACTCAAGCAATTGTTTGTAACGGTTTCCGGTTTTCTAGAAAAAAAAATTATGAATTTTTATTCATAATAATGCTTGAATTAATGTATTCAGCTTTAATGTTGAAGGTACATTTGACAGAAAATGTTGCCCAAAAGGAAGCACGTTTTAATGAAGTTGAAGCGGAATTGGGGAGATTCCGGGCTGCTTGCACTAGCCTCTATCTTGTCCATTATAACTTCTCTTTGATTTATCAGCTGAAGATAATATCAGTCCTACTTAATTCTCTCAATGATTCTATTTTGTCTTTTAAGCGACTAATTCCAAAATGGACATTTAAATGGTCTGGTCTGCCTTGTTGTTGACCATTACTTGTGTTATGTGCTTTACTCCTTTTGTCTAGAGTGAACACAAATTCAAATTTTTATTTCACCACAACCATTTAATGCATTTAAGCAGGAAAAGGAGATTGTTGAGAGGCAGAATGCTTGGCTTAATGAGGAATTGGGTTCTAAAATTAACAGTTTCTTAGAGTTGTGCAGAAAACATACAGAATCAGAAACCAATATATCTTCCAGACTTTCAGATGCGAGTTTAATATTATTTAATATAATTATAATGCTGATCTTTGAGTTAAATGTTGGATGATGCCTTAATGTGAAAGCTATTTGTTGCCTTAATTGCTACTCTAGCAATTGTTTCTAACGGTGTTTCCTTTTCTAGTAATAAATTTTGAATTGTTATTCATAATAATGCTTGAATTGATGTATATTCGGCTTTGATGACCCTAAGTTCGTAAATTCCGTTTTGGAATTGCAATTACAAGTGATTTTCTATAATGAACTTAATGACCCTTGTCCCTAATGTTTCATAAGTTTTGTAAGGGATGTATACATCAATGATCTTTGAGTTAAATGTTGAATGATGCCTTAACGTGAAAGCTATTTGTTGCCTTAATTGCTACTCAAGCAGTTGTTTCTAACGGTGTTTACATTTCTAGTAATAAATTTTGAATTTTTATTCATAATATTGCTTGACTGGATGTATATTCGGCTTTGATGACCCTTAGTTCCTAAATTCAGTTTTGGAATTGCAATTAGATGTGATTTTCTATAATGAACTTAATGACCCTTGTCCCTAATGTTTAATAAGTTTTGTAAGGGATGTATACATCAATGATCTTTGAGTTAAATGTTGAATGATGCCTTAACGTGAAAGCTATTTGTTGCCTTAATTGCTACTCAAGCAGTTGTTTCTAACGGTGTTTACATTTCTAGTAATAAATTTTGAATTTTTATTCATAATATTGCTTGAATGGATGTATATTCGGCTTTGATGACCCTTAGTTCCTAAATTCAGTTTTGGAATTGCAATTAGAAGTGATTTTCTATAATGAAGTTAATGACCCTTATCCCTAATATTTCATAAGTTTTGTAAGGGATGTATACATCAATGACCTTTGAGTTAAATGTTGAATGATGCCTTAATGTGAAAGCCATTTGTTGCCTTAATTTCTACTCAAGCAATTGTTTCTAACGGTGTCCGCTTTTCTAGTAAAAAAATTATGAATTTTTATTCAGAATAATGCTTGAATGGATGTATATTCGGCTTTGATGATCCTTAGTCCCTAAATTGAGTTTTGGAATTGCAATTAAAAGTGACTTTCTATTATGAAGTTAATGACCCTTTTCCCTAATGTTTCATAAGTTTTGTAAGGGATGCGTACCTCAATGATCTTTGAGTTAACTGTTGGATGATGCCTTAATGTGAAAGCTAGTTGTTGCCTAAATTGCTACTCTAGTAATTGTTTCAATCGGTGTCCGCTTTTCTATTAAAAAAATAATGATTTTTTATTCATAATAATGCTTGAAATGATGTATATTCGACTTTGATGATCCTTAGTCCCTAAATTGAGTTTTGGAATTGCAATTAAAAGTGATTTTCTATTATGAAGTTAATGACCCTTGACCTTAATGTTTCATAAGTTTTGTAAGGGATGCATACCTCAATGATCTTTGAGGGTTGGGTTATGGTGCATAAGCCCAAAGCTTATGCTCCGTGCATAATTTCTCACGCCCCCCCCCATATTGCTATGCGCGCCCCCCACCTGCTACTTCCCCCCCCAAATTGCTACGCGCACCCCCCATTTCTAGCTCCCCTCCCAATTTTATTTTATTTTATTTTTTTAAATTTCTAGCGCACCCCTCAGTTTTTTTTTATCACGCTTTTAATTTTGATTGATTGAATTTTATTTTATTTTATTGATTAGGGATAAAATTCATAGTATTATGTATGGTTAATTATTTTAGTAGTTAGTTTTAAACTAAAATCATGCCAAAACCATTTCTATTGTAGAATGGTTTCAAAGATGTGTACTCCTAAACCATTTGTGATGTGGAATGGTTTCAGAGATCTGTACTACAAAACTATTTAATTAAAATCATTTTAATTTAATATGATTTTAACCGAAACCATAAGTATAACTTAATGGTTTCACTAGTGTTGTATCTGAAAACCAAAGTAGCTCCTTTATGGTTTCAAATAAAACATTTATATTTAATTTAAAATAAATATTATAACTGAAACCATAAGTGTGACATAATGGTTTCATTAGTTTTGTATCTGAAACCAAAATACTCATCTTATGGTTTCTAATAAAATATTCATATTTAATTTAAAATAAATATTTTAATCGAAACCATAAGTATAACTTAATGGTGTCACTAGTGTTGTATCTGAAAACCAAAGTAGCTCTCTTATGGTTTCAAATAAAATATTTATATTTAATTTAAAATAAATATTATAACTAAAACCATATTTTATTCATAATGATTTTCAAAATAATATTGCATAAATAACCAATGATTTTGTAACAAATCTAGGGGAGAAAAAGAATAAATCTGGGGGTGTAAACTGTGTAAAAAAAACCAACAACACAAACAAAAAAGGAACTGGGCTTGCAGGCCCAGCAGGCTAAAAAAACAAAACAGAATGTGTGTGTATCAGCAGAACAGGGGGTGGGAAAAGCGAATCTGTATGGGGGGCTGGGGGGCGCGCGTGAGTAATTTTGGGGGGGGCGTGAGAAATTCTGGGCTTATGCATGGTGCATAAACATCACCCTTATGCACCATAACCTTGGCCGATCTTTGAGTTAATTGTTGGATGATGCATTAATGTGAAAGCTAGTTGTTGCCTTAATTGCTACTCTAGTAATTGTTTCTAACGGTGTCCGCTTTTCTATTAAAAAAATAATGATGTTTTATTCATAATAATGCATGAGTGAATGTATATTCGGCTTTGACGATCCTTAGACACTAAATTCAGTTTTGGAATTGCATTTTGAAGTGATTTTCTATTATGAACTTAATGACCCTTGTCCCTAATATTTCATAAGTTTTGTAAGGGATGCATGCCTCAATGATCTTTGAGTTAAATGCTGGATGATGTCTTAATGTGAAAGCTTGTTGCTGCCTTAATTGCTACTCAAGCAATTGTTTGTAACGGTTTCCGGTTTTCTAGAAAAAAAAATTATGAATTTTTATTCATAATAATGCTTGAATTAATGTATTCAGCTTTAATGTTGAAGGTACATTTGACAGAAAATGTTGCCCAAAAGGAAGCACGTTTTAATGAAGTTGAAGCGGAATTGGGGAGATTTCGGGCTGCTTGCACTAGCCTCTATCTTGTCCATTATAACTTCTCTTTGATTTATCAGCTGAAGATAATATCAGTCCTACTTAATTCTCTCAATGATTCTATTTTGTCTTTTAAGCGACTAATTCCAAAATGGACATTTAAATGGTCTGGTCTGCCTTGTTGTTGACCATTACTTGTGTTATGTGCTTTACTCCTTTTGTCTAGAGTGAACACAAATTCAAATTTTTATTTCACCACAACCATTTAATGCATTTAAGCAGGAAAAGGAGATTGTTGAGAGGCAGAATGCTTGGCTTAATGAGGAATTGGGTTCTAAAATTAACAGTTTCTTAGAGTTGTGCAGAAAACATACAGAATCAGAAACCAATATATCTTCCAGACTTTCAGATGCGAGTTTAATATTATTTAATATAATTATAATGCTGATCTTTGAGTTAAATGTTGGATGATGCCTTAATGTGAAAGCTATTTGTTGCCTTAATTGCTACTCTAGCAATTGTTTCTAACGGTGTTTCCTTTTCTAGTAATAAATTTTGAATTGTTATTCATAATAATGCTTGAATTGATGTATATTCGGCTTTGATGACCCTAAGTTCGTAAATTCCGTTTTGGAATTGCAATTACAAGTGATTTTCTATAATGAACTTAATGACCCTTGTCCCTAATGTTTCATAAGTTTTGTAAGGGATGTATACATCAATGATCTTTGAGTTAAATGTTGAATGATGCCTTAACGTGAAAGCTATTTGTTGCCTTAATTGCTACTCAAGCAGTTGTTTCTAACGGTGTTTACATTTCTAGTAATAAATTTTGAATTTTTATTCATAATATTGCTTGAATGGATGTATATTCGGCTTTGATGACCCTTAGTTCCTAAATTCAGTTTTGGAATTGCAATTAGAAGTGATTTTCTATAATGAAGTTAATGACCCTTATCCCTAATGTTTCATAAGTTTTGTAAGGGATGTATACATCAATGACCTTTGAGTTAAATGTTGAATGATGCCTTAATGTGAAAGCCATTTGTTGCCTTAATTTCTACTCAAGCAATTGTTTCTAACGGTGTCCGCTTTTCTAGTAAAAAAATTATGAATTTTTATTCAGAATAATGCTTGAATGGATGTATATTCGGCTTTGATGATCCTTAGTCCCTAAATTGAGTTTTGGAATTGCAATTAAAAGTGACTTTCTATTATGAAGTTAATGACCCTTTTCCCTAATGTTTCATAAGTTTTGTAAGGGATGCGTACCTCAATGATCTTTGAGTTAACTGTTGGATGATGCCTTAATGTGAAAGCTAGTTGTTGCCTAAATTGCTACTCTAGTAATTGTTTCAATCGGTGTCCGCTTTTCTATTAAAAAAATAATGATTTTTTATTCATAATAATGCTTGAAAGGATGTATATTCGACTTTGACGATCCTTAGTCCCTAAATTGAGTTTTGGAATTGCAATTAAAAGTGATTTTCTATTATGAAGTTAATGACCCTTGACCTTAATGTTTCATAAGTTTTGTAAGGGATGCATACCTCAATGATCTTTGAGTTAATTGTTGGATGATGCATTAATGTGAAAGCTAGTTGTTGCCTTAATTGCTACTCTAGTAATTGTTTCTAACGGTGTCCGCTTTTCTATTAAAAAAATAATGATGTTTTATTCATAATAATGCATGAGTGAATGTATATTCGGCTTTGACGATCCTTAGTCACTAAATTCAGTTTTGGAATTGCATTTAGAAGTGATTTTCTATTATGAACTTAATGACCCTTGTCCCTAATATTTCATAAGTTTTGTAAGGGATGCATGCCTCAATGATCTTTGAGTTAAATGCTGGATGATGTCTTAATGTGAAAGCTTGTTGCTGCCTTAATTGCTACTCAAGCAATTGTTTGTAACGGTTTCCGGTTTTCTAGAAGAAAAAAATTATGAATTTTTATTCATAATAATGCTTGAATTAATGTATTCAGCTTTAATGTTGAAGGTACATTTGACAGAAAATGTTGCCCAAAAGGAAGCACGTTTTAATGAAGTTGAAGCGGAATTGGGGAGATTCCGGGCTGCTTGCACTAGCCTCTATCTTGTCCATTATAACTTCTCTTTGATTTATCAGCTGAAGATAATATCAGTCCTACTTAATTCTCTCAATGATTCTATTTTGTCTTTTAAGCGACTAATTCCAAAATGGACATTTAAATGGTCTGGTCTGCCTTGTTGTTGACCATTACTTGTGTTATGTGCTTTACTCCTTTTGTCTAGAGTGAACACAAATTCAAATTTTTATTTCACCACAACCATTTAATGCATTTAAGCAGGAAAAGGAGATTGTTGAGAGGCAGAATGCTTGGCTTAATGAGGAATTGGGTTCTAAAATTAACAGTTTCTTAGAGTTGTGCAGAAAACATACAGAATCAGAAACCAATATATCTTCCAGACTTTCAGATGCGAGTTTAATATTATTTAATATAATTATAATGCTGATCTTTGAGTTAAATGTTGGATGATGCCTTAATGTGAAAGCTATTTGTTGCCTTAATTGCTACTCTAGCAATTGTTTCTAACGGTGTTTCCTTTTCTAGTAATAAATTTTGAATTGTTATTCATAATAATGCTTGAATTGATGTATATTCGGCTTTGATGACCCTAAGTTCGTAAATTCCGTTTTGGAATTGCAATTACAAGTGATTTTCTATAATGAACTTAATGACCCTTGTCCCTAATGTTTCATAAGTTTTGTAAGGGATGTATACATCAATGATCTTTGAGTTAAATGTTGAATGATGCCTTAACGTGAAAGCTATTTGTTGCCTTAATTGCTACTCAAGCAGTTGTTTCTAACGGTGTTTACATTTCTAGTAATAAATTTTGAATTTTTATTCATAATATTGCTTGACTGGATGTATATTCGGCTTTGATGACCCTTAGTTCCTAAATTCAGTTTTGGAATTGCAATTAGATGTGATTTTCTATAATGAACTTAATGACCCTTGTCCCTAATGTTTAATAAGTTTTGTAAGGGATGTATACATCAATGATCTTTGAGTTAAATGTTGAATGATGCCTTAACGTGAAAGCTATTTGTTGCCTTAATTGCTACTCAAGCAGTTGTTTCTAACGGTGTTTACATTTCTAGTAATAAATTTTGAATTTTTATTCATAATATTGCTTGAATGGATGTATATTCGGCTTTGATGACCCTTAGTTCCTAAATTCAGTTTTGGAATTGCAATTAGAAGTGATTTTCTATAATGAAGTTAATGACCCTTATCCCTAATATTTCATAAGTTTTGTAAGGGATGTATACATCAATGACCTTTGAGTTAAATGTTGAATGATGCCTTAATGTGAAAGCCATTTGTTGCCTTAATTTCTACTCAAGCAATTGTTTCTAACGGTGTCCGCTTTTCTAGTAAAAAAATTATGAATTTTTATTCAGAATAATGCTTGAATGGATGTATATTCGGCTTTGATGATCCTTAGTCCCTAAATTGAGTTTTGGAATTGCAATTAAAAGTGACTTTCTATTATGAAGTTAATGACCCTTTTCCCTAATGTTTCATAAGTTTTGTAAGGGATGCGTACCTCAATGATCTTTGAGTTAACTGTTGGATGATGCCTTAATGTGAAAGCTAGTTGTTGCCTAAATTGCTACTCTAGTAATTGTTTCAATCGGTGTCCGCTTTTCTATTAAAAAAATAATGATTTTTTATTCATAATAATGCTTGAAATGATGTATATTCGACTTTGATGATCCTTAGTCCCTAAATTGAGTTTTGGAATTGCAATTAAAAGTAATTTTCTATTATGAAGTTAATGACCCTTGAACTTAATGTTTCATAAGTTTTGTAAGGGATGCATACCTCAATGATCTTTGAGTTAATTGTTGGATGATGCCTTAATGTGAAAGCTAGTTGTTGCCTTAATTGCTACTCTAGTAATTGTTTCTAACGGTGTCCGCTTTTCTATTAAAAAAATAACGATGTTTTATTCATAATAATGCATGAGTGAATGTATATTCGGCTTTGACGATCCTTAGACACTAAATTCAGTTTTGGAATTGCATTTTGAAGTGATTTTCTATTATGAACTTAATGACCCTTGTCCCTAATATTTCATAAGTTTTGTAAGGGATGCATGCCTCAATGATCTTTGAGTTAAATGCTGGATGATGTCTTAATGTGAAAGCTTGTTGCTGCCTTAATTGCAACTCAAGCAATTGTTTGTAACGGTTTCCGGTTTTCTAGAAAAAAAAATTACGAATTTTTATTCATAATAATGCTTGAATTAATGTATTCAGCTTTAATGTTGAAGGTACATTTGACAGAAAATGTTGCCCAAAAGGAAGCACGTTTTAATGAAGTTGAAGCGGAATTGGGGAGATTTCGGGCTGCTTGCACTAGCCTCTATCTTGTCCATTATAACTTCTCTTTGATTTATCAGCTGAAGATAATATCAGTCCTACTTAATTCTCTCAATGATTCTATTTTGTCTTTTAAGCGACTAATTCCAAAATGGACATTTAAATGGTCTGGTCTGCCTTGTTGTTGACCATTACTTGTGTTATGTGCTTTACTCCTTTTGTCTAGAGTGAACACAAATTCAAATTTTTATTTCACCACAACCATTTAATGCATTTAAGCAGGAAAAGGAGATTGTTGAGAGGCAGAATGCTTGGCTTAATGAGGAATTGGGTTCTAAAATTAACAGTTTCTTAGAGTTGTGCAGAAAACATACAGAATCAGAAACCAATATATCTTCCAGACTTTCAGATGCGAGTTTAATATTATTTAATATAATTATAATGCTGATCTTTGAGTTAAATGTTGGATGATGCCTTAATGTGAAAGCTATTTGTTGCCTTAATTGCTACTCTAGCAATTGTTTCTAACGGTGTTTCCTTTTCTAGTAATAAATTTTGAATTGTTATTCATAATAATGCTTGAATTGATGTATATTCGGCTTTGATGACCCTAAGTTCGTAAATTCCGTTTTGGAATTGCAATTACAAGTGATTTTCTATAATGAACTTAATGACCCTTGTCCCTAATGTTTCATAAGTTTTGTAAGGGATGTATACATCAATGATCTTTGAGTTAAATGTTGAATGATGCCTTAACGTGAAAGCTATTTGTTGCCTTAATTGCTACTCAAGCAGTTGTTTCTAACGGTGTTTACATTTCTAGTAATAAATTTTGAATTTTTATTCATAATATTGCTTGACTGGATGTATATTCGGCTTTGATGACCCTTAGTTCCTAAATTCAGTTTTGGAATTGCAATTAGATGTGATTTTCTATAATGAACTTAATGACCCTTGTCCCTAATGTTTAATAAGTTTTGTAAGGGATGTATACATCAATGATCTTTGAGTTAAATGTTGAATGATGCCTTAACGTGAAAGCTATTTGTTGCCTTAATTGCTACTCAAGCAGTTGTTTCTAACGGTGTTTACATTTCTAGTAATAAATTTTGAATTTTTATTCATAATATTGCTTGAATGGATGTATATTCGGCTTTGATGACCCTTAGTTCCTAAATTCAGTTTTGGAATTGCAATTAGAAGTGATTTTCTATAATGAAGTTAATGACCCTTATCCCTAATATTTCATAAGTTTTGTAAGGGATGTATACATCAATGACCTTTGAGTTAAATGTTGAATGATGCCTTAATGTGAAAGCCATTTGTTGCCTTAATTTCTACTCAAGCAATTGTTTCTAACGGTGTCCGCTTTTCTAGTAAAAAAATTATGAATTTTTATTCAGAATAATGCTTGAATGGATGTATATTCGGCTTTGATGATCCTTAGTCCCTAAATTGAGTTTTGGAATTGCAATTAAAAGTGACTTTCTATTATGAAGTTAATGACCCTTTTCCCTAATGTTTCATAAGTTTTGTAAGGGATGCGTACCTCAATGATCTTTGAGTTAACTGTTGGATGATGCCTTAATGTGAAAGCTAGTTGTTGCCTAAATTGCTACTCTAGTAATTGTTTCAATCGGTGTCCGCTTTTCTATTAAAAAAATAATGATTTTTTATTCATAATAATGCTTGAAATGATGTATATTCGACTTTGATGATCCTTAGTCCCTAAATTGAGTTTTGGAATTGCAATTAAAAGTAATTTTCTATTATGAAGTTAATGACCCTTGAACTTAATGTTTCATAAGTTTTGTAAGGGATGCATACCTCAATGATCTTTGAGTTAATTGTTGGATGATGCCTTAATGTGAAAGCTAGTTGTTGCCTTAATTGCTACTCTAGTAATTGTTTCTAACGGTGTCCGCTTTTCTATTAAAAAAATAACGATGTTTTATTCATAATAATGCATGAGTGAATGTATATTCGGCTTTGACGATCCTTAGACACTAAATTCAGTTTTGGAATTGCATTTTGAAGTGATTTTCTATTATGAACTTAATGACCCTTGTCCCTAATATTTCATAAGTTTTGTAAGGGATGCATGCCTCAATGATCTTTGAGTTAAATGCTGGATGATGTCTTAATGTGAAAGCTTGTTGCTGCCTTAATTGCAACTCAAGCAATTGTTTGTAACGGTTTCCGGTTTTCTAGAAAAAAAAATTACGAATTTTTATTCATAATAATGCTTGAATTAATGTATTCAGCTTTAATGTTGAAGGTACATTTGACAGAAAATGTTGCCCAAAAGGAAGCACGTTTTAATGAAGTTGAAGCGGAATTGGGGAGATTTCGGGCTGCTTGCACTAGCCTCTATCTTGTCCATTATAACTTCTCTTTGATTTATCAGCTGAAGATAATATCAGTCCTACTTAATTCTCTCAATGATTCTATTTTGTCTTTTAAGCGACTAATTCCAAAATGGACATTTAAATGGTCTGGTCTGCCTTGTTGTTGACCATTACTTGTGTTATGTGCTTTACTCCTTTTGTCTAGAGTGAACACAAATTCAAATTTTTATTTCACCACAACCATTTAATGCATTTAAGCAGGAAAAGGAGATTGTTGAGAGGCAGAATGCTTGGCTTAATGAGGAATTGGGTTCTAAAATTAACAGTTTCTTAGAGTTGTGCAGAAAACATACAGAATCAGAAACCAATATATCTTCCAGACTTTCAGATGCGAGTTTAATATTATTTAATATAATTATAATGCTGATCTTTGAGTTAAATGTTGGATGATGCCTTAATGTGAAAGCTATTTGTTGCCTTAATTGCTACTCTAGCAATTGTTTCTAACGGTGTTTCCTTTTCTAGTAATAAATTTTGAATTGTTATTCATAATAATGCTTGAATTGATGTATATTCGGCTTTGATGACCCTAAGTTCGTAAATTCCGTTTTGGAATTGCAATTACAAGTGATTTTCTATAATGAACTTAATGACCCTTGTCCCTAATGTTTCATAAGTTTTGTAAGGGATGTATACATCAATGATCTTTGAGTTAAATGTTGAATGATGCCTTAACGTGAAAGCTATTTGTTGCCTTAATTGCTACTCAAGCAGTTGTTTCTAACGGTGTTTACATTTCTAGTAATAAATTTTGAATTTTTATTCATAATATTGCTTGACTGGATGTATATTCGGCTTTGATGACCCTTAGTTCCTAAATTCAGTTTTGGAATTGCAATTAGATGTGATTTTCTATAATGAACTTAATGACCCTTGTCCCTAATGTTTAATAAGTTTTGTAAGGGATGTATACATCAATGATCTTTGAGTTAAATGTTGAATGATGCCTTAACGTGAAAGCTATTTGTTGCCTTAATTGCTACTCAAGCAGTTGTTTCTAACGGTGTTTACATTTCTAGTAATAAATTTTGAATTTTTATTCATAATATTGCTTGAATGGATGTATATTCGGCTTTGATGACCCTTAGTTCCTAAATTCAGTTTTGGAATTGCAATTAGAAGTGATTTTCTATAATGAAGTTAATGACCCTTATCCCTAATATTTCATAAGTTTTGTAAGGGATGTATACATCAATGACCTTTGAGTTAAATGTTGAATGATGCCTTAATGTGAAAGCCATTTGTTGCCTTAATTTCTACTCAAGCAATTGTTTCTAACGGTGTCCGCTTTTCTAGTAAAAAAATTATGAATTTTTATTCAGAATAATGCTTGAATGGATGTATATTCGGCTTTGATGATCCTTAGTCCCTAAATTGAGTTTTGGAATTGCAATTAAAAGTGACTTTCTATTATGAAGTTAATGACCCTTTTCCCTAATGTTTCATAAGTTTTGTAAGGGATGCGTACCTCAATGATCTTTGAGTTAACTGTTGGATGATGCCTTAATGTGAAAGCTAGTTGTTGCCTAAATTGCTACTCTAGTAATTGTTTCAATCGGTGTCCGCTTTTCTATTAAAAAAATAATGATTTTTTATTCATAATAATGCTTGAAAGGATGTATATTCGACTTTGACGATCCTTAGTCCCTAAATTGAGTTTTGGAATTGCAATTAAAAGTGATTTTCTATTATGAAGTTAATGACCCTTGACCTTAATGTTTCATAAGTTTTGTAAGGGATGCATACCTCAATGATCTTTGAGTTAATTGTTGGATGATGCATTAATGTGAAAGCTAGTTGTTGCCTTAATTGCTACTCTAGTAATTGTTTCTAACGGTGTCCGCTTTTCTATTAAAAAAATAATGATGTTTTATTCATAATAATGCATGAGTGAATGTATATTCGGCTTTGACGATCCTTAGTCACTAAATTCAGTTTTGGAATTGCATTTAGAAGTGATTTTCTATTATGAACTTAATGTCCCTTGTCCCTAATATTTCATAAGTTTTGTAAGGGATGCATGCCTCAATGATCTTTGAGTTAAATGCTGGATGATGTCTTAATGTGAAAGCTTGTTGCTGCCTTAATTGCTACTCAAGCAATTGTTTGTAACGGTTTCCGGTTTTCTAGAAAAAAAAATTATGAATTTTTATTCATAATAATGCTTGAATTAATGTATTCAGCTTTAATGTTGAAGGTACATTTGACAGAAAATGTTGCCCAAAAGGAAGCACGTTTTAATGAAGTTGAAGCGGAATTGGGGAGATTTCGGGCTGCTTGCACTAGCCTCTATCTTGTCCATTATAACTTCTCTTTGATTTATCAGCTGAAGATAATATCAGTCCTACTTAATTCTCTCAATGATTCTATTTTGTCTTTTAAGCGACTAATTCCAAAATGGACATTTAAATGGTCTGGTCTGCCTTGTTGTTGACCATTACTTGTGTTATGTGCTTTACTCCTTTTGTCTAGAGTGAACACAAATTCAAATTTTTATTTCACCACAACCATTTAATGCATTTAAGCAGGAAAAGGAGATTGTTGAGAGGCAGAATGCTTGGCTTAATGAGGAATTGGGTTCTAAAATTAACAGTTTCTTAGAGTTGTGCAGAAAACATACAGAATCAGAAACCAATATATCTTCCAGACTTTCAGATGCGAGTTTAATATTATTTAATATAATTATAATGCTGATCTTTGAGTTAAATGTTGGATGATGCCTTAATGTGAAAGCTATTTGTTGCCTTAATTGCTACTCTAGCAATTGTTTCTAACGGTGTTTCCTTTTCTAGTAATAAATTTTGAATTGTTATTCATAATAATGCTTGAATTGATGTATATTCGGCTTTGATGACCCTAGGTTCGTAAATTCCGTTTTGGAATTGCAATTACAAGTGATTTTCTATAATGAACTTAATGACCCTTGTCCCTAATGTTTCATAAGTTTTGTAAGGGATGTATACATCAATGATCTTTGAGTTAAATGTTGAATGATGCCTTAACGTGAAAGCTATTTGTTGCCTTAATTGCTACTCAAGCAGTTGTTTCTAACGGTGTTTACATTTCTAGTAATAAATTTTGAATTTTTATTCATAATATTGCTTGACTGGATGTATATTCGGCTTTGATGACCCTTAGTTCCTAAATTCAGTTTTGGAATTGCAATTAGATGTGATTTTCTATAATGAACTTAATGACCCTTGTCCCTAATGTTTAATAAGTTTTGTAAGGGATGTATACATCAATGATCTTTGAGTTAAATGTTGAATGATGCCTTAACGTGAAAGCTATTTGTTGCCTTAATTGCTACTCAAGCAGTTGTTTCTAACGGTGTTTACATTTCTAGTAATAAATTTTGAATTTTTATTCATAATATTGCTTGAATGGATGTATATTCGGCTTTGATGACCCTTAGTTCCTAAATTCAGTTTTGGAATTGCAATTAGAAGTGATTTTCTATAATGAAGTTAATGACCCTTATCCCTAATATTTCATAAGTTTTGTAAGGGATGTATACATCAATGACCTTTGAGTTAAATGTTGAATGATGCCTTAATGTGAAAGCCATTTGTTGCCTTAATTTCTACTCAAGCAATTGTTTCTAACGGTGTCCGCTTTTCTAGTAAAAAAATTATGAATTTTTATTCAGAATAATGCTTGAATGGATGTATATTCGGCTTTGATGATCCTTAGTCCCTAAATTGAGTTTTGGAATTGCAATTAAAAGTGACTTTCTATTATGAAGTTAATGACCCTTTTCCCTAATGTTTCATAAGTTTTGTAAGGGATGCGTACCTCAATGATCTTTGAGTTAACTGTTGGATGATGCCTTAATGTGAAAGCTAGTTGTTGCCTAAATTGCTACTCTAGTAATTGTTTCAATCGGTGTCCGCTTTTCTATTAAAAAAATAATGATTTTTTATTCATAATAATGCTTGAAAGGATGTATATTCGACTTTGACGATCCTTAGTCCCTAAATTGAGTTTTGGAATTGCAATTAAAAGTGATTTTCTATTATGAAGTTAATGACCCTTGACCTTAATGTTTCATAAGTTTTGTAAGGGATGCATACCTCAATGATCTTTGAGTTAATTGTTGGATGATGCATTAATGTGAAAGCTAGTTGTTGCCTTAATTGCTAATCTAGTAATTGTTTCTAACGGTGTCCGCTTTTCTATTAAAAAAATAATGATGTTTTATTCATAATAATGCATGAGTGAATGTATATTCGGCTTTGACGATCCTTAGTCACTAAATTCAGTTTTGGAATTGCATTTAGAAGTGATTTTCTATTATGAACTTAATGTCCCTTGTCCCTAATATTTCATAAGTTTTGTAAGGGATGCATGCCTCAATGATCTTTGAGTTAAATGCTGGATGATGTCTTAATGTGAAAGCTTGTTGCTGCCTTAATTGCTACTCAAGCAATTGTTTGTAACGGTTTCCGGTTTTCTAGAAAAAAAAATTATGAATTTTTATTCATAATAATGCTTGAATTAATGTATTCAGCTTTAATGTTGAAGGTACATTTGACAGAAAATGTTGCCCAAAAGGAAGCACGTTTTAATGAAGTTGAAGCGGAATTGGGGAGATTTCGGGCTGCTTGCACTAGCCTCTATCTTGTCCATTATAACTTCTCTTTGATTTATCAGCTGAAGATAATATCAGTCCTACTTAATTCTCTCAATGATTCTATTTTGTCTTTTAAGCGACTAATTCCAAAATGGACATTTAAATGGTCTGGTCTGCCTTGTTGTTGACCATTACTTGTGTTATGTGCTTTACTCCTTTTGTCTAGAGTGAACACAAATTCAAATTTTTATTTCACCACAACCATTTAATGCATTTAAGCAGGAAAAGGAGATTGTTGAGAGGCAGAATGCTTGGCTTAATGAGGAATTGGGTTCTAAAATTAACAGTTTCTTAGAGTTGTGCAGAAAACATACAGAATCAGAAACCAATATATCTTCCAGACTTTCAGATGCGAGTTTAATATTATTTAATATAATTATAATGCTGATCTTTGAGTTAAATGTTGGATGATGCCTTAATGTGAAAGCTATTTGTTGCCTTAATTGCTACTCTAGCAATTGTTTCTAACGGTGTTTCCTTTTCTAGTAATAAATTTTGAATTGTTATTCATAATAATGCTTGAATTGATGTATATTCGGCTTTGATGACCCTAGGTTCGTAAATTCCGTTTTGGAATTGCAATTACAAGTGATTTTCTATAATGAACTTAATGACCCTTGTCCCTAATGTTTCATAAGTTTTGTAAGGGATGTATACATCAATGATCTTTGAGTTAAATGTTGAATGATGCCTTAACGTGAAAGCTATTTGTTGCCTTAATTGCTACTCAAGCAGTTGTTTCTAACGGTGTTTACATTTCTAGTAATAAATTTTGAATTTTTATTCATAATATTGCTTGACTGGATGTATATTCGGCTTTGATGACCCTTAGTTCCTAAATTCAGTTTTGGAATTGCAATTAGATGTGATTTTCTATAATGAACTTAATGACCCTTGTCCCTAATGTTTAATAAGTTTTGTAAGGGATGTATACATCAATGATCTTTGAGTTAAATGTTGAATGATGCCTTAACGTGAAAGCTATTTGTTGCCTTAATTGCTACTCAAGCAGTTGTTTCTAACGGTGTTTACATTTCTAGTAATAAATTTTGAATTTTTATTCATAATATTGCTTGAATGGATGTATATTCGGCTTTGATGACCCTTAGTTCCTAAATTCAGTTTTGGAATTGCAATTAGAAGTGATTTTCTATAATGAAGTTAATGACCCTTATCCCTAATATTTCATAAGTTTTGTAAGGGATGTATACATCAATGATCTTTGAGTTAAATGTTGAATGATGCCTTAACGTGAAAGCTATTTGTTGCCTTAATTGCTACTCAAGCAGTTGTTTCTAACGGTGTTTACATTTCTAGTAATAAATTTTGAATTTTTATTCATAATATTGCTTGAATGGATGTATATTCGGCTTTGATGACCCTTAGTTCCTAAATTCAGTTTTGGAATTGCAATTAGAAGTGATTTTCTATAATGAAGTTAATGACCCTTATCCCTAATATTTCATAAGTTTTGTAAGGGATGTATACATCAATGACCTTTGAGTTAAATGTTGAATGATGCCTTAATGTGAAAGCCATTTGTTGCCTTAATTTCTACTCAAGCAATTGTTTCTAACGGTGTCCGCTTTTCTAGTAAAAAAATTATGAATTTTTATTCAGAATAATGCTTGAATGGATGTATATTCGGCTTTGATGATCCTTAGTCCCTAAATTGAGTTTTGGAATTGCAATTAAAAGTGACTTTCTATTATGAAGTTAATGACCCTTTTCCCTAATGTTTCATAAGTTTTGTAAGGGATGCGTACCTCAATGATCTTTGAGTTAACTGTTGGATGATGCCTTAATGTGAAAGCTAGTTGTTGCCTAAATTGCTACTCTAGTAATTGTTTCAATCGGTGTCCGCTTTTCTATTAAAAAAATAATGATTTTTTATTCATAATAATGCTTGAAAGGATGTATATTCGACTTTGACGATCCTTAGTCCCTAAATTGAGTTTTGGAATTGCAATTAAAAGTGATTTTCTATTATGAAGTTAATGACCCTTGACCTTAATGTTTCATAAGTTTTGTAAGGGATGCATACCTCAATGATCTTTGAGTTAATTGTTGGATGATGCATTAATGTGAAAGCTAGTTGTTGCCTTAATTGCTACTCTAGTAATTGTTTCTAACGGTGTCCGCTTTTCTATTAAAAAAATAATGATGTTTTATTCATAATAATGCATGAGTGAATGTATATTCGGCTTTGACGATCCTTAGTCACTAAATTCAGTTTTGGAATTGCATTTAGAAGTGATTTTCTATTATGAACTTAATGTCCCTTGTCCCTAATATTTCATAAGTTTTGTAAGGGATGCATGCCTCAATGATCTTTGAGTTAAATGCTGGATGATGTCTTAATGTGAAAGCTTGTTGCTGCCTTAATTGCTACTCAAGCAATTGTTTGTAACGGTTTCCGGTTTTCTAGAAAAAAAAATTATGAATTTTTATTCATAATAATGCTTGAATTAATGTATTCAGCTTTAATGTTGAAGGTACATTTGACAGAAAATGTTGCCCAAAAGGAAGCACGTTTTAATGAAGTTGAAGCGGAATTGGGGAGATTTCGGGCTGCTTGCACTAGCCTCTATCTTGTCCATTATAACTTCTCTTTGATTTATCAGCTGAAGATAATATCAGTCCTACTTAATTCTCTCAATGATTCTATTTTGTCTTTTAAGCGACTAATTCCAAAATGGACATTTAAATGGTCTGGTCTGCCTTGTTGTTGACCATTACTTGTGTTATGTGCTTTACTCCTTTTGTCTAGAGTGAACACAAATTCAAATTTTTATTTCACCACAACCATTTAATGCATTTAAGCAGGAAAAGGAGATTGTTGAGAGGCAGAATGCTTGGCTTAATGAGGAATTGGGTTCTAAAATTAACAGTTTCTTAGAGTTGTGCAGAAAACATACAGAATCAGAAACCAATATATCTTCCAGACTTTCAGATGCGAGTTTAATATTATTTAATATAATTATAATGCTGATCTTTGAGTTAAATGTTGGATGATGCCTTAATGTGAAAGCTATTTGTTGCCTTAATTGCTACTCTAGCAATTGTTTCTAACGGTGTTTCCTTTTCTAGTAATAAATTTTGAATTGTTATTCATAATAATGCTTGAATTGATGTATATTCGGCTTTGATGACCCTAGGTTCGTAAATTCCGTTTTGGAATTGCAATTACAAGTGATTTTCTATAATGAACTTAATGACCCTTGTCCCTAATGTTTCATAAGTTTTGTAAGGGATGTATACATCAATGATCTTTGAGTTAAATGTTGAATGATGCCTTAACGTGAAAGCTATTTGTTGCCTTAATTGCTACTCAAGCAGTTGTTTCTAACGGTGTTTACATTTCTAGTAATAAATTTTGAATTTTTATTCATAATATTGCTTGACTGGATGTATATTCGGCTTTGATGACCCTTAGTTCCTAAATTCAGTTTTGGAATTGCAATTAGATGTGATTTTCTATAATGAACTTAATGACCCTTGTCCCTAATGTTTAATAAGTTTTGTAAGGGATGTATACATCAATGATCTTTGAGTTAAATGTTGAATGATGCCTTAACGTGAAAGCTATTTGTTGCCTTAATTGCTACTCAAGCAGTTGTTTCTAACGGTGTTTACATTTCTAGTAATAAATTTTGAATTTTTATTCATAATATTGCTTGAATGGATGTATATTCGGCTTTGATGACCCTTAGTTCCTAAATTCAGTTTTGGAATTGCAATTAGAAGTGATTTTCTATAATGAAGTTAATGACCCTTATCCCTAATATTTCATAAGTTTTGTAAGGGATGTATACATCAATGACCTTTGAGTTAAATGTTGAATGATGCCTTAATGTGAAAGCCATTTGTTGCCTTAATTTCTACTCAAGCAATTGTTTCTAACGGTGTCCGCTTTTCTAGTAAAAAAATTATGAATTTTTATTCAGAATAATGCTTGAATGGATGTATATTCGGCTTTGATGATCCTTAGTCCCTAAATTGAGTTTTGGAATTGCAATTAAAAGTGACTTTCTATTATGAAGTTAATGACCCTTTTCCCTAATGTTTCATAAGTTTTGTAAGGGATGCGTACCTCAATGATCTTTGAGTTAACTGTTGGATGATGCCTTAATGTGAAAGCTAGTTGTTGCCTAAATTGCTACTCTAGTAATTGTTTCAATCGGTGTCCGCTTTTCTATTAAAAAAATAATGATTTTTTATTCATAATAATGCTTGAAAGGATGTATATTCGACTTTGACGATCCTTAGTCCCTAAATTGAGTTTTGGAATTGCAATTAAAAGTGATTTTCTATTATGAAGTTAATGACCCTTGACCTTAATGTTTCATAAGTTTTGTAAGGGATGCATACCTCAATGATCTTTGAGTTAATTGTTGGATGATGCATTAATGTGAAAGCTAGTTGTTGCCTTAATTGCTAATCTAGTAATTGTTTCTAACGGTGTCCGCTTTTCTATTAAAAAAATAATGATGTTTTATTCATAATAATGCATGAGTGAATGTATATTCGGCTTTGACGATCCTTAGTCACTAAATTCAGTTTTGGAATTGCATTTAGAAGTGATTTTCTATTATGAACTTAATGTCCCTTGTCCCTAATATTTCATAAGTTTTGTAAGGGATGCATGCCTCAATGATCTTTGAGTTAAATGCTGGATGATGTCTTAATGTGAAAGCTTGTTGCTGCCTTAATTGCTACTCAAGCAATTGTTTGTAACGGTTTCCGGTTTTCTAGAAAAAAAAATTATGAATTTTTATTCATAATAATGCTTGAATTAATGTATTCAGCTTTAATGTTGAAGGTACATTTGACAGAAAATGTTGCCCAAAAGGAAGCACGTTTTAATGAAGTTGAAGCGGAATTGGGGAGATTTCGGGCTGCTTGCACTAGCCTCTATCTTGTCCATTATAACTTCTCTTTGATTTATCAGCTGAAGATAATATCAGTCCTACTTAATTCTCTCAATGATTCTATTTTGTCTTTTAAGCGACTAATTCCAAAATGGACATTTAAATGGTCTGGTCTGCCTTGTTGTTGACCATTACTTGTGTTATGTGCTTTACTCCTTTTGTCTAGAGTGAACACAAATTCAAATTTTTATTTCACCACAACCATTTAATGCATTTAAGCAGGAAAAGGAGATTGTTGAGAGGCAGAATGCTTGGCTTAATGAGGAATTGGGTTCTAAAATTAACAGTTTCTTAGAGTTGTGCAGAAAACATACAGAATCAGAAACCAATATATCTTCCAGACTTTCAGATGCGAGTTTAATATTATTTAATATAATTATAATGCTGATCTTTGAGTTAAATGTTGGATGATGCCTTAATGTGAAAGCTATTTGTTGCCTTAATTGCTACTCTAGCAATTGTTTCTAACGGTGTTTCCTTTTCTAGTAATAAATTTTGAATTGTTATTCATAATAATGCTTGAATTGATGTATATTCGGCTTTGATGACCCTAGGTTCGTAAATTCCGTTTTGGAATTGCAATTACAAGTGATTTTCTATAATGAACTTAATGACCCTTGTCCCTAATGTTTCATAAGTTTTGTAAGGGATGTATACATCAATGATCTTTGAGTTAAATGTTGAATGATGCCTTAACGTGAAAGCTATTTGTTGCCTTAATTGCTACTCAAGCAGTTGTTTCTAACGGTGTTTACATTTCTAGTAATAAATTTTGAATTTTTATTCATAATATTGCTTGACTGGATGTATATTCGGCTTTGATGACCCTTAGTTCCTAAATTCAGTTTTGGAATTGCAATTAGATGTGATTTTCTATAATGAACTTAATGACCCTTGTCCCTAATGTTTAATAAGTTTTGTAAGGGATGTATACATCAATGATCTTTGAGTTAAATGTTGAATGATGCCTTAACGTGAAAGCTATTTGTTGCCTTAATTGCTACTCAAGCAGTTGTTTCTAACGGTGTTTACATTTCTAGTAATAAATTTTGAATTTTTATTCATAATATTGCTTGAATGGATGTATATTCGGCTTTGATGACCCTTAGTTCCTAAATTCAGTTTTGGAATTGCAATTAGAAGTGATTTTCTATAATGAAGTTAATGACCCTTATCCCTAATATTTCATAAGTTTTGTAAGGGATGTATACATCAATGACCTTTGAGTTAAATGTTGAATGATGCCTTAATGTGAAAGCCATTTGTTGCCTTAATTTCTACTCAAGCAATTGTTTCTAACGGTGTCCGCTTTTCTAGTAAAAAAATTATGAATTTTTATTCAGAATAATGCTTGAATGGATGTATATTCGGCTTTGATGATCCTTAGTCCCTAAATTGAGTTTTGGAATTGCAATTAAAAGTGACTTTCTATTATGAAGTTAATGACCCTTTTCCCTAATGTTTCATAAGTTTTGTAAGGGATGCGTACCTCAATGATCTTTGAGTTAACTGTTGGATGATGCCTTAATGTGAAAGCTAGTTGTTGCCTAAATTGCTACTCTAGTAATTGTTTCAATCGGTGTCCGCTTTTCTATTAAAAAAATAATGATTTTTTATTCATAATAATGCTTGAAAGGATGTATATTCGACTTTGACGATCCTTAGTCCCTAAATTGAGTTTTGGAATTGCAATTAAAAGTGATTTTCTATTATGAAGTTAATGACCCTTGACCTTAATGTTTCATAAGTTTTGTAAGGGATGCATACCTCAATGATCTTTGAGTTAATTGTTGGATGATGCATTAATGTGAAAGCTAGTTGTTGCCTTAATTGCTAATCTAGTAATTGTTTCTAACGGTGTCCGCTTTTCTATTAAAAAAATAATGATGTTTTATTCATAATAATGCATGAGTGAATGTATATTCGGCTTTGACGATCCTTAGTCACTAAATTCAGTTTTGGAATTGCATTTAGAAGTGATTTTCTATTATGAACTTAATGTCCCTTGTCCCTAATATTTCATAAGTTTTGTAAGGGATGCATGCCTCAATGATCTTTGAGTTAAATGCTGGATGATGTCTTAATGTGAAAGCTTGTTGCTGCCTTAATTGCTACTCAAGCAATTGTTTGTAACGGTTTCCGGTTTTCTAGAAAAAAAAATTATGAATTTTTATTCATAATAATGCTTGAATTAATGTATTCAGCTTTAATGTTGAAGGTACATTTGACAGAAAATGTTGCCCAAAAGGAAGCACGTTTTAATGAAGTTGAAGCGGAATTGGGGAGATTTCGGGCTGCTTGCACTAGCCTCTATCTTGTCCATTATAACTTCTCTTTGATTTATCAGCTGAAGATAATATCAGTCCTACTTAATTCTCTCAATGATTCTATTTTGTCTTTTAAGCGACTAATTCCAAAATGGACATTTAAATGGTCTGGTCTGCCTTGTTGTTGACCATTACTTGTGTTATGTGCTTTACTCCTTTTGTCTAGAGTGAACACAAATTCAAATTTTTATTTCACCACAACCATTTAATGCATTTAAGCAGGAAAAGGAGATTGTTGAGAGGCAGAATGCTTGGCTTAATGAGGAATTGGGTTCTAAAATTAACAGTTTCTTAGAGTTGTGCAGAAAACATACAGAATCAGAAACCAATATATCTTCCAGACTTTCAGATGCGAGTTTAATATTATTTAATATAATTATAATGCTGATCTTTGAGTTAAATGTTGGATGATGCCTTAATGTGAAAGCTATTTGTTGCCTTAATTGCTACTCTAGCAATTGTTTCTAACGGTGTTTCCTTTTCTAGTAATAAATTTTGAATTGTTATTCATAATAATGCTTGAATTGATGTATATTCGGCTTTGATGACCCTAGGTTCGTAAATTCCGTTTTGGAATTGCAATTACAAGTGATTTTCTATAATGAACTTAATGACCCTTGTCCCTAATGTTTCATAAGTTTTGTAAGGGATGTATACATCAATGATCTTTGAGTTAAATGTTGAATGATGCCTTAACGTGAAAGCTATTTGTTGCCTTAATTGCTACTCAAGCAGTTGTTTCTAACGGTGTTTACATTTCTAGTAATAAATTTTGAATTTTTATTCATAATATTGCTTGACTGGATGTATATTCGGCTTTGATGACCCTTAGTTCCTAAATTCAGTTTTGGAATTGCAATTAGATGTGATTTTCTATAATGAACTTAATGACCCTTGTCCCTAATGTTTAATAAGTTTTGTAAGGGATGTATACATCAATGATCTTTGAGTTAAATGTTGAATGATGCCTTAACGTGAAAGCTATTTGTTGCCTTAATTGCTACTCAAGCAGTTGTTTCTAACGGTGTTTACATTTCTAGTAATAAATTTTGAATTTTTATTCATAATATTGCTTGAATGGATGTATATTCGGCTTTGATGACCCTTAGTTCCTAAATTCAGTTTTGGAATTGCAATTAGAAGTGATTTTCTATAATGAAGTTAATGACCCTTATCCCTAATATTTCATAAGTTTTGTAAGGGATGTATACATCAATGACCTTTGAGTTAAATGTTGAATGATGCCTTAATGTGAAAGCCATTTGTTGCCTTAATTTCTACTCAAGCAATTGTTTCTAACGGTGTCCGCTTTTCTAGTAAAAAAATTATGAATTTTTATTCAGAATAATGCTTGAATGGATGTATATTCGGCTTTGATGATCCTTAGTCCCTAAATTGAGTTTTGGAATTGCAATTAAAAGTGACTTTCTATTATGAAGTTAATGACCCTTTTCCCTAATGTTTCATAAGTTTTGTAAGGGATGCGTACCTCAATGATCTTTGAGTTAACTGTTGGATGATGCCTTAATGTGAAAGCTAGTTGTTGCCTAAATTGCTACTCTAGTAATTGTTTCAATCGGTGTCCGCTTTTCTATTAAAAAAATAATGATTTTTTATTCATAATAATGCTTGAAAGGATGTATATTCGACTTTGACGATCCTTAGTCCCTAAATTGAGTTTTGGAATTGCAATTAAAAGTGATTTTCTATTATGAAGTTAATGACCCTTGACCTTAATGTTTCATAAGTTTTGTAAGGGATGCATACCTCAATGATCTTTGAGTTAATTGTTGGATGATGCATTAATGTGAAAGCTAGTTGTTGCCTTAATTGCTAATCTAGTAATTGTTTCTAACGGTGTCCGCTTTTCTATTAAAAAAATAATGATGTTTTATTCATAATAATGCATGAGTGAATGTATATTCGGCTTTGACGATCCTTAGTCACTAAATTCAGTTTTGGAATTGCATTTAGAAGTGATTTTCTATTATGAACTTAATGTCCCTTGTCCCTAATATTTCATAAGTTTTGTAAGGGATGCATGCCTCAATGATCTTTGAGTTAAATGCTGGATGATGTCTTAATGTGAAAGCTTGTTGCTGCCTTAATTGCTACTCAAGCAATTGTTTGTAACGGTTTCCGGTTTTCTAGAAAAAAAAATTATGAATTTTTATTCATAATAATGCTTGAATTAATGTATTCAGCTTTAATGTTGAAGGTACATTTGACAGAAAATGTTGCCCAAAAGGAAGCACGTTTTAATGAAGTTGAAGCGGAATTGGGGAGATTTCGGGCTGCTTGCACTAGCCTCTATCTTGTCCATTATAACTTCTCTTTGATTTATCAGCTGAAGATAATATCAGTCCTACTTAATTCTCTCAATGATTCTATTTTGTCTTTTAAGCGACTAATTCCAAAATGGACATTTAAATGGTCTGGTCTGCCTTGTTGTTGACCATTACTTGTGTTATGTGCTTTACTCCTTTTGTCTAGAGTGAACACAAATTCAAATTTTTATTTCACCACAACCATTTAATGCATTTAAGCAGGAAAAGGAGATTGTTGAGAGGCAGAATGCTTGGCTTAATGAGGAATTGGGTTCTAAAATTAACAGTTTCTTAGAGTTGTGCAGAAAACATACAGAATCAGAAACCAATATATCTTCCAGACTTTCAGATGCGAGTTTAATATTATTTAATATAATTATAATGCTGATCTTTGAGTTAAATGTTGGATGATGCCTTAATGTGAAAGCTATTTGTTGCCTTAATTGCTACTCTAGCAATTGTTTCTAACGGTGTTTCCTTTTCTAGTAATAAATTTTGAATTGTTATTCATAATAATGCTTGAATTGATGTATATTCGGCTTTGATGACCCTAGGTTCGTAAATTCCGTTTTGGAATTGCAATTACAAGTGATTTTCTATAATGAACTTAATGACCCTTGTCCCTAATGTTTCATAAGTTTTGTAAGGGATGTATACATCAATGATCTTTGAGTTAAATGTTGAATGATGCCTTAACGTGAAAGCTATTTGTTGCCTTAATTGCTACTCAAGCAGTTGTTTCTAACGGTGTTTACATTTCTAGTAATAAATTTTGAATTTTTATTCATAATATTGCTTGACTGGATGTATATTCGGCTTTGATGACCCTTAGTTCCTAAATTCAGTTTTGGAATTGCAATTAGATGTGATTTTCTATAATGAACTTAATGACCCTTGTCCCTAATGTTTAATAAGTTTTGTAAGGGATGTATACATCAATGATCTTTGAGTTAAATGTTGAATGATGCCTTAACGTGAAAGCTATTTGTTGCCTTAATTGCTACTCAAGCAGTTGTTTCTAACGGTGTTTACATTTCTAGTAATAAATTTTGAATTTTTATTCATAATATTGCTTGAATGGATGTATATTCGGCTTTGATGACCCTTAGTTCCTAAATTCAGTTTTGGAATTGCAATTAGAAGTGATTTTCTATAATGAAGTTAATGACCCTTATCCCTAATATTTCATAAGTTTTGTAAGGGATGTATACATCAATGACCTTTGAGTTAAATGTTGAATGATGCCTTAATGTGAAAGCCATTTGTTGCCTTAATTTCTACTCAAGCAATTGTTTCTAACGGTGTCCGCTTTTCTAGTAAAAAAATTATGAATTTTTATTCAGAATAATGCTTGAATGGATGTATATTCGGCTTTGATGATCCTTAGTCCCTAAATTGAGTTTTGGAATTGCAATTAAAAGTGACTTTCTATTATGAAGTTAATGACCCTTTTCCCTAATGTTTCATAAGTTTTGTAAGGGATGCGTACCTCAATGATCTTTGAGTTAACTGTTGGATGATGCCTTAATGTGAAAGCTAGTTGTTGCCTAAATTGCTACTCTAGTAATTGTTTCAATCGGTGTCCGCTTTTCTATTAAAAAAATAATGATTTTTTATTCATAATAATGCTTGAAAGGATGTATATTCGACTTTGACGATCCTTAGTCCCTAAATTGAGTTTTGGAATTGCAATTAAAAGTGATTTTCTATTATGAAGTTAATGACCCTTGACCTTAATGTTTCATAAGTTTTGTAAGGGATGCATACCTCAATGATCTTTGAGTTAATTGTTGGATGATGCATTAATGTGAAAGCTAGTTGTTGCCTTAATTGCTAATCTAGTAATTGTTTCTAACGGTGTCCGCTTTTCTATTAAAAAAATAATGATGTTTTATTCATAATAATGCATGAGTGAATGTATATTCGGCTTTGACGATCCTTAGTCACTAAATTCAGTTTTGGAATTGCATTTAGAAGTGATTTTCTATTATGAACTTAATGTCCCTTGTCCCTAATATTTCATAAGTTTTGTAAGGGATGCATGCCTCAATGATCTTTGAGTTAAATGCTGGATGATGTCTTAATGTGAAAGCTTGTTGCTGCCTTAATTGCTACTCAAGCAATTGTTTGTAACGGTTTCCGGTTTTCTAGAAAAAAAAATTATGAATTTTTATTCATAATAATGCTTGAATTAATGTATTCAGCTTTAATGTTGAAGGTACATTTGACAGAAAATGTTGCCCAAAAGGAAGCACGTTTTAATGAAGTTGAAGCGGAATTGGGGAGATTTCGGGCTGCTTGCACTAGCCTCTATCTTGTCCATTATAACTTCTCTTTGATTTATCAGCTGAAGATAATATCAGTCCTACTTAATTCTCTCAATGATTCTATTTTGTCTTTTAAGCGACTAATTCCAAAATGGACATTTAAATGGTCTGGTCTGCCTTGTTGTTGACCATTACTTGTGTTATGTGCTTTACTCCTTTTGTCTAGAGTGAACACAAATTCAAATTTTTATTTCACCACAACCATTTAATGCATTTAAGCAGGAAAAGGAGATTGTTGAGAGGCAGAATGCTTGGCTTAATGAGGAATTGGGTTCTAAAATTAACAGTTTCTTAGAGTTGTGCAGAAAACATACAGAATCAGAAACCAATATATCTTCCAGACTTTCAGATGCGAGTTTAATATTATTTAATATAATTATAATGCTGATCTTTGAGTTAAATGTTGGATGATGCCTTAATGTGAAAGCTATTTGTTGCCTTAATTGCTACTCTAGCAATTGTTTCTAACGGTGTTTCCTTTTCTAGTAATAAATTTTGAATTGTTATTCATAATAATGCTTGAATTGATGTATATTCGGCTTTGATGACCCTAGGTTCGTAAATTCCGTTTTGGAATTGCAATTACAAGTGATTTTCTATAATGAACTTAATGACCCTTGTCCCTAATGTTTCATAAGTTTTGTAAGGGATGTATACATCAATGATCTTTGAGTTAAATGTTGAATGATGCCTTAACGTGAAAGCTATTTGTTGCCTTAATTGCTACTCAAGCAGTTGTTTCTAACGGTGTTTACATTTCTAGTAATAAATTTTGAATTTTTATTCATAATATTGCTTGACTGGATGTATATTCGGCTTTGATGACCCTTAGTTCCTAAATTCAGTTTTGGAATTGCAATTAGATGTGATTTTCTATAATGAACTTAATGACCCTTGTCCCTAATGTTTAATAAGTTTTGTAAGGGATGTATACATCAATGATCTTTGAGTTAAATGTTGAATGATGCCTTAACGTGAAAGCTATTTGTTGCCTTAATTGCTACTCAAGCAGTTGTTTCTAACGGTGTTTACATTTCTAGTAATAAATTTTGAATTTTTATTCATAATATTGCTTGAATGGATGTATATTCGGCTTTGATGACCCTTAGTTCCTAAATTCAGTTTTGGAATTGCAATTAGAAGTGATTTTCTATAATGAAGTTAATGACCCTTATCCCTAATATTTCATAAGTTTTGTAAGGGATGTATACATCAATGACCTTTGAGTTAAATGTTGAATGATGCCTTAATGTGAAAGCCATTTGTTGCCTTAATTTCTACTCAAGCAATTGTTTCTAACGGTGTCCGCTTTTCTAGTAAAAAAATTATGAATTTTTATTCAGAATAATGCTTGAATGGATGTATATTCGGCTTTGATGATCCTTAGTCCCTAAATTGAGTTTTGGAATTGCAATTAAAAGTGACTTTCTATTATGAAGTTAATGACCCTTTTCCCTAATGTTTCATAAGTTTTGTAAGGGATGCGTACCTCAATGATCTTTGAGTTAACTGTTGGATGATGCCTTAATGTGAAAGCTAGTTGTTGCCTAAATTGCTACTCTAGTAATTGTTTCAATCGGTGTCCGCTTTTCTATTAAAAAAATAATGATTTTTTATTCATAATAATGCTTGAAAGGATGTATATTCGACTTTGACGATCCTTAGTCCCTAAATTGAGTTTTGGAATTGCAATTAAAAGTGATTTTCTATTATGAAGTTAATGACCCTTGACCTTAATGTTTCATAAGTTTTGTAAGGGATGCATACCTCAATGATCTTTGAGTTAATTGTTGGATGATGCATTAATGTGAAAGCTAGTTGTTGCCTTAATTGCTAATCTAGTAATTGTTTCTAACGGTGTCCGCTTTTCTATTAAAAAAATAATGATGTTTTATTCATAATAATGCATGAGTGAATGTATATTCGGCTTTGACGATCCTTAGTCACTAAATTCAGTTTTGGAATTGCATTTAGAAGTGATTTTCTATTATGAACTTAATGTCCCTTGTCCCTAATATTTCATAAGTTTTGTAAGGGATGCATGCCTCAATGATCTTTGAGTTAAATGCTGGATGATGTCTTAATGTGAAAGCTTGTTGCTGCCTTAATTGCTACTCAAGCAATTGTTTGTAACGGTTTCCGGTTTTCTAGAAAAAAAAATTATGAATTTTTATTCATAATAATGCTTGAATTAATGTATTCAGCTTTAATGTTGAAGGTACATTTGACAGAAAATGTTGCCCAAAAGGAAGCACGTTTTAATGAAGTTGAAGCGGAATTGGGGAGATTTCGGGCTGCTTGCACTAGCCTCTATCTTGTCCATTATAACTTCTCTTTGATTTATCAGCTGAAGATAATATCAGTCCTACTTAATTCTCTCAATGATTCTATTTTGTCTTTTAAGCGACTAATTCCAAAATGGACATTTAAATGGTCTGGTCTGCCTTGTTGTTGACCATTACTTGTGTTATGTGCTTTACTCCTTTTGTCTAGAGTGAACACAAATTCAAATTTTTATTTCACCACAACCATTTAATGCATTTAAGCAGGAAAAGGAGATTGTTGAGAGGCAGAATGCTTGGCTTAATGAGGAATTGGGTTCTAAAATTAACAGTTTCTTAGAGTTGTGCAGAAAACATACAGAATCAGAAACCAATATATCTTCCAGACTTTCAGATGCGAGTTTAATATTATTTAATATAATTATAATGCTGATCTTTGAGTTAAATGTTGGATGATGCCTTAATGTGAAAGCTATTTGTTGCCTTAATTGCTACTCTAGCAATTGTTTCTAACAGTGTTTCCTTTTCTAGTAATAAATTTTGAATTGTTATTCATAATAATGCTTGAATTGATGTATATTCGGCTTTGATGACCCTAAGTTCGTAAATTCCGTTTTGGAATTGCAATTACAAGTGATTTTCTATAATGAACTTAATGACCCTTGTCCCTAATGTTTCATAAGTTTTGTAAGGGATGTATACATCAATGATCTTTGAGTTAAATGTTGAATGATGCCTTAACGTGAAAGCTATTTGTTGCCTTAATTGCTACTCAAGCAGTTGTTTCTAACGGTGTTTACATTTCTAGTAATAAATTTTGAATTTTTATTCATAATATTGCTTGACTGGATGTATATTCGGCTTTGATGACCCTTAGTTCCTAAATTCAGTTTTGGAATTGCAATTAGATGTGATTTTCTATAATGAACTTAATGACCCTTGTCCCTAATGTTTAATAAGTTTTGTATGGGATGTATACATCAATGATCTTTGAGTTAAATGTTGAATGATGCCTTAACGTGAAAGCTATTTGTTGCCTTAATTGCTACTCAAGCAGTTGTTTCTAACAGTGTTTACATTTCTAGTAATAAATTTTGAATTTTTATTCATAATATTGCTTAAATGGATGTATATTCGGCTTTGATGACCCTTAGTTCCTAAATTCAGTTTTGGAATTGCAATTAGAAGTGATTTTCTATAATGAAGTTAATGACCCTTATCCCTAATATTTCATAAGTTTTGTAAGGGATGTATACATCAATGACCTTTGAGTTAAATGTTGAATGATGCCTTAATGTGAAAGCCATTTGTTGCCTTAATTTCTACTCAAGCAATTGTTTCTAACGGTGTCCGCTTTTCTAGTAAAAAAATTATGAATTTTTATTCAGAATAATGCTTGAATGGATGTATATTCGGCTTTGATGATCCTTAGTCCCTAAATTGAGTTTTGGAATTGCAATTAAAAGTGACTTTCTATTATGAAGTTAATGACCCTTTTCCCTAATGTTTCATAAGTTTTGTAAGGGATGCGTACCTCAATGATCTTTGAGTTAACTGTTGGATGATGCCTTAATGTGAAAGCTAGTTGTTGCCTAAATTGCTACTCTAGTAATTGTTTCAATCGGTGTCCGCTTTTCTATTAAAAAAATAATGATTTTTTATTCATAATAATGCTTGAAAGGATGTATATTCGACTTTGACGATCCTTAGTCCCTAAATTGAGTTTTGGAATTGCAATTAAAAGTGATTTTCTATTATGAAGTTAATGACCCTTGACCTTAATGTTTCATAAGTTTTGTAAGGGATGCATACCTCAATGATCTTTGAGTTAATTGTTGGATGATGCATTAATGTGAAAGCTAGTTGTTGCCTTAATTGCTACTCTAGTAATTGTTTCTAACGGTGTCCGCTTTTCTATTAAAAAAATAATGATGTTTTATTCATAATAATGCATGAGTGAAT
>OX940796.1:24695439-24850372 GCA_954870985.1 Trifolium fragiferum
ATTTTTTTTTTTTAATTCCGTTAATTTTTGACACGTGGCTGTCTTTAATTTTTGACAAGTGTACGCCAGGTGTCAAAAATTAACAGAATTAAAAAAAAAAATTGACGGAAGGGAATAATTAATGGTAACGTTAAAACATAAGGGACTAACATAAACGTTTTAAAACATAAGGGACCAAATTGAGAGATAAAATAAATATAAGGGACCAAATTATGAATTAAGTCTTTATTATTTTGATTGTGTTACTGTGAACATTTAACCTTTTCACCCTCAGATTAATTTAAAGGTTAGATTTTGCTATTGAGAGAGATTGACAATTAAAAATGCACTTTGCCTAGGAATATATGGTTTTATGTCCTAGTTTTCTTTTTCCTAGATTGATGGGCATACATAGTAGTAGTATATAGTACTCCTTTTTGCCCGTAATCATAAGATCATTTTTTTTTTCTTTTTTCACATATCGAGAAGAAAAAAATAAGATCATTTTTTTTCGTTAATTTGGCATATACGTAGTAGTATACAGTATATTTCTTTCTCTCTTAACAAAAAAAAAAGTAGCAACTAGTATTCTTGGAATATTAGTTAACAAAAAAATAAATTAAAATATTAACTACACAAATTCTAAAATAACATTATCATATTTAATGTTTTTTTTTAACTAGTATCCCAAAACTGGTTACCATTGTTCATTTTTTAAAACCACATTCTTGAAAAATAAACAATAAATTAGTAAAATAAGTTATAAATTCATAATAATATAACAGTTATTAAATAGATTTTTTAATTTATAAACTATAAGACATAAGCTATAAGTTAATTTATTTATCTTGTCAAACATACTCAAATTCATAATAATATAACAGTTATCAAATAAATTTTTTAATTTATAAACTATAAGACATAAGCTATAAATTAATTTATTTATCTTGTCAAACATCATGAACCTAATTTACCTAATATCATTGCACTCATAATGGCCACGATCATTGATAAAAATGAATCCTAAAGCAGAGACAACTTGAATGTCCAACTACCATGAGCCTTCATATATGCAATAGTATTTGTAATTTTACTTTACCCATTGAACATTACTAATAATTATTTTTAGAAAATCCTGTCAAAATTGTTTTTTTAGAAAATACTAATGTGCCTTTATTTCTTTTGGGTAGCAATTCTAATGTGAGGGTACTTCTTTCTATCTTAAGAAAATATACATTCTCACTTAAAACTCTTGTGATCAATTTTTTAGAAGTACAAAAACTGTCTTTTATAATGCAAAAGTTTTACTTTTAAAAAGCAAATTAGCGAAATTCTTTCACTTAAAACTCTTGTGATCAATATTGATTATACTTTTTGAACGTTAATCGTGTATTGATTAGTTTTTTTTTTTTTTTTTGGTACAATCGTGTATTGATTAGTTATTATAGCAAATTGTAGGAATTAAAAACATTTTAATTTATTGATTATTTTTGAAATAATTTTTATTTTTCATGATAATAATTAATAGTAGTAGTAATAATAATGAATTAAAAAAATTGAATTATATTCACTACTTTTCATTAAGATTATATGCTTTGCTTTATTATCATAAAAAATACTACTCAATCTTCTGCTTTAAAATGGCGACTCAAACTCAGTTAATTATTTCATATGTGTGTCAATATATAACTTTCACTATTAATATTTTTAAAACATCTATCTAAAGAAATTCAACAACATTTTATATGTTAATATTTGTTTTTATTTATTAATAAAAAAATATTAATTACAAACAAAAATATACCAATAGTGCACATGGTTAAATTGAGTTACTTATCGGATGAAGTACTATACATAATAGTTGCTATATTATTAAGTGGAAAGTTCATCGAGATGAAATGAGTAGCTCAACTATATTCAAGTCCTAGCAAGATGTAATTCGAATTCAAAATTCTATTTTTTTTTTACATTAACATAATAATTATCGTACTTACAATTAAGGTTGGGAATATGTCATGCCATGCCATGCTTTGACAGGCCTGAGCCTGCCAGCCTGGCTTATGATTTTTCTTTAAACTTAAGTCTGGCCTATGATCTATTAAATGTTCTTTTTTCCGGCCTGGCCTGGACCTATTTATAGCGTGGTCTAGCCTTGTAGCCTGTTTAAAAGCATGTGTTAAATATAGATGTCTATATAATCTTTTTAAATAGGCTAATTGAATAGGCCTTGAAGCCTATTTCACATTTAAGTTTTCATAATTTCTTCAACATTAAAAAAAACTAATAAAATGATTAGCACAATAATTAAAAGCTAATAAAATAACAAATATGATTACGACAAATAAATAATTTGTATTTATATAAATAATAATTATTAAATATAAATAGCCCGACCTAATAGGCTTTGTAGGCTTTTTTAAAAGTCTAACCTATTTATGTAAATATGCTTCTTTCAAAACTTGAGTCTGACATTTTTAATAAACAGGTCTGGCCTAATCCCAACCCTACTTACAATTTGCCATTAAAAAAAAACAAAAAATTACATCTCAAGTAAATAGTTAAAAATGTAATTTTGCTAAAATAAAAAGTGAGAAGTACTCCATCGCCTTATGCAAGACCGTAAACTCAATTCCCCTATACGTGATGCAATTAATCAATTGTCAAAGCTTACCAAAAATTAAATTACCAAATGACATAATAGCACGATCTTTTTCAAAGACTTAAATAACAAGTCAAATTGAGTAAAATTAGTGACAAATCCTAATTCTCACCTAATGATGTGTGAAGCTGACCTAACAAAATATGAAAACCACATGGCCTCTCAATTCAATAATAATAAATTACCACAACCGATCACGTATTTTTTTGTTTTCTTCCAATCAAGACGAACAATAGCCACAACGTCTGAATGTGATAAATACAGATGAATATATATATTGTAAAGTACTAATATATTTTATTTGAAATATAAGCAACTATACTAATATTATTATATTTTATTTGAACCATTGAAAGTGAAATAATGGTGGTGTCCTGCATCATCTAATAGGGAACGCAAATATTATTATGAGTGATATATATATGTTTGGCTTTTCTCTGCAGTGTGTTCCTCAGAGTGTCCCCACACTGAACAAGTCCTTTGGCGTGTATATGTACATGAAGCCATGAAGGTGATGAATTCTTGAACTTGAAAATGAAATTTTGAAAATAAAAAAGGGAGTACTTATAGTTACTGTTATGGGAAAAATGTCAGATATAATATGACCTTATTATGAACAGTGACACTTGCTTGTCCCTACCTCTATCTCAACCTGTTAGATCTCTTTCACCGCAATCAATGTCTTATACCGTACTAGTACTAGATATGTATATACGTATAAGTATGTATGTCTTTGTTCATTCATTATTTTACCAAACAAAATTATTTTTTAGTGGGATTGCTGGGGCCGAAGTAGATTATCTCAATTCTGATTAAAACTTAGGAAATAATGTTATCTAATTCCATCCTCAAATGGTTAATTAAGCTACAAAGAAAAAAAAGTGTTGGATGAATGATTAAAATTGGTTGACCATGTGTCATACTCCCCTCCTTCTCATATTATTATAAACAAAAAAAATTATACTTATTAAGAAAAGTAAAATATTATGATAATTTGAAGTATGACTTTTGTGTTTTTTGTAAAATAAGTTTCATACGAAGATGTTAAACAAATTTTTATTGGTTATTGATTATGGGAAAAAGAAGAGAGATAGTAAATTAAATGTAATTTGCATTAAATTTTGTGAGAATAAGTAAAAGTAAATTTTAAAAATGATAAAAGTGATTTACTTTTGCTTATAATTTGAGACAAAAAAAAGTGATTTTTTTTTTTTATAATATGTGATGGAGGGAGTATGGTAAGTCAATATACAACCCTAAGATAGAAAACACTATCTCAAGACACTTACTTTCAAGTGCGAGCATTACCTATCTCAAACACGATCATAGCTCAAAAGAGCTACCAATAATTCCCGTCATATGGTAAGCTCAAGAAAGCGATTTGGGAATGTGATAATAGTAAAAGTTTCGGGTCAAACGGCGTCTCTTTTGAGTTCTTAAAGGATTTTTGGAAGAAGTTATTTTTTAAGGTTTTTGTTTGAATTTCATGAAAACGGGAAGCTAGCAAAAGGATCAACAACACATTCATCGCTTTGTTTCTTAAAAAGGATAACCCGATTAAAGTGGTTGATTATAGACCAATATCATTAGTGGGATGCATATATAAAGTTCTATCTAAGGTCCTTGCTATCAGGTTGAAGAGAGTGATGGATAACATTATTTCTAGCACTCAATATGCTTTTATCAAAGGAATACAAATTCTAGACGGAGTTCTAGTTGCCAACGAGGTGGATGATGAAGCGAAAAAGTTGAACAGGGATTTGATTATCCTTAAGGTAGACTTCGAGAAGGCTTATGTTTCTATTGATCGGGGTTTCTTGGATTTTGTGATGACAAAAATGTTTCCTCGTAAATGGAGGTTACGAGTAAAAGAATATGTTAACATCCTTTGTGCTAATAAATGGGTGTCCGTCCAAATAATTTAGGATGGAGAGGGGATTGCAGCAAGGAGTCCCATCACCATCCTTTTTGTTCATGCTTTCCGCCGAAGGGTTTAACATCCTTGATGACACTTTTACTACACTTGTTAAAATTACTCATCGGAATCGTTATCGAGGCTGCTAATTAATTTTGTCGATGGAGAAAACAAATGGAAGTGGGGGTGACTACGTTCTGGCAAGTGGACCAGTTTGTCGTCGAGCAATAATTCACACTCTAGGTGTCTAGAATGAGTTCGTATCCACAGGGATCGTGCTTCGCTAGTGATATTCTAGTTCGTGTGTTTTTGCATTCGCTTTGGTTTTTAAGAAAAAAGTTTTTAATTTATAAAAATAGCGATATGCGTTGCAATAAAAGTAAAAGTTTTGATTCAGAAACATAGAGGATAGGTATGGTGGTTGAACTTACTCCCTCCTTCATACTTGGCATAATCGGTGTATAACATAGTCATTCGTATTATTATCGGGCGCGATTCTATCCTTGTTTTAGTAGCACCTTATTACTACCATATGTTGGCAAAGTCTCCATACTTTTGCAAATAAGGCACTTACGAGAGTCTAACCTTGCTTTGTCACATACCCTAATTACTAGATAGAGTTATTTACATACATGCATTATGACCATCGATCATCCAATGCCCCTAGATCTTAGTAGCGGTTTGTTCAGTATCCAATTGTTATGTTACAACTAGTTCCTGATTCCTCCTCTAATTATTAAGTCATAACTAGTTCAAGATGTTTTACCGTTTCTTCAATCTAGTGTTATTTATTACTAGTTCCGGACAAATAATAGTGAGAACCCTAATATGCTACTATTAAAGTAAACCCTAATTATTTATTATAAGGCGTTGCCGTTTATCCGGCCAGATTCCGACTAACGTTGTTAAAGCAAGAAAACAAATAACAATAATAATTTATAAATGCGATTTATTATAACTTTGACTCAATTACATGACCCAAGTATTCATCGGGGAGTTCATCTTCTCCACCACAACCTAAGGAATTTATTACAAAAGACTAAACATAATTAAATTACAAGAATCTAATATAAAAGCCTAAAGAATTCATACCTTGCTGAGTTAGTTTTCGCGTAAGGGGAGAAAACTATGCCCTTAGAGCTCCTCCGAACTTCTCTCCAAAAGGAATAGAAAGTTCTTCTATTTCTGAATGAAAAATAATGAATTATGGAGGCTCTATTTATACTTTTCGTATTGGGCCTCAGCAAGCCATCGTGACACGCTAGGTCCATCGTGTCACGAGAGAAGATTCAGTTTAAAATTATAACTGATCCTGTGCGTTTCATCAGTGTGGTCACCAAGCAAAGCCATCGTACTGCGTGGAGCTTCATCGTGGTACGCTGCTAAGATTTTCTTCAAAAATATAATTGATTCTGTCTTGGCGAAAAAGTAGCTTCCATCGTGTCACGTTGAGTGCCATCGTGACACGATGGGCTGTTTTTCTTCATTTTTGGGCTTTTTCTTGTCTTTTGCGTGTCTTCACTTTGTTTTGAAGCTTTTTCTCGATTCTTCAGGTTTTTGTTGATATTTGGGCCTGTGTTGGTCATTTTACTACTAATAATACTACCTAAAATACTGCAGAAATTCCTGTCATCACAACCCTAAACTTAAACTGTTGCTTGTCCTCAAGTAACATGCTGTCAGACAAGATCGTTAGCGAGTTAAGAAATAAATAAAGATGATAGGAATTTCACACCCTTACTTGTTCGGCAATGGAACCGCTGATTCTTACCGCAGCGTGCAATGCCCAGTCCTGCTTGGTTCAGGAGACGTTGATAATAGCGAGTCGGACAAGTGTCTACAAGAGTCCGTGTTCAACCTTTTCTCTCTATCACATTTTCGCTCGAATTGAAAGGGTTACTCTCAATCATCGCACAACCTGCCATTTTACCATTGGCTTGCAAAAATTCTAAGCAACCTGTCAAAATTTAATAAATATGCATTTTTGGAGGTCTTTAAGGGTTATAACGTGGCTAGGGTCAAGGTAGGACATTTTTGGGATAAGTAGGCTAATATTGGAGTTAAGTACTACTTTGTTTCCTTTTTGTGTACGCAACCTTATTCCATAGGGTACCTTTTGATTCTTGATATTTTAGAGAATAGAACCGGAGAGATGTTTGTGATTCTTTTTCTATCACTGTTTTTGTAGAGACTATTTTTTTAGGGATTTTAGATGTTCTCCCGTCTCTTTTCTTTTTTTTCTCTTTTTTTTTTGAAGAGACTATATTTTTTTAGGGATTTTTCCTAACTCCAAAAGAGGGTAATTTATTGTTTTTCTGGTCTATAGGCTTGTATCGTGGTTTGTCATCGAAAGAAAAGGGATATATTGTTTTTACGGCTCAAAGTGGTTAGCAAAGGATAATAATATTCAATAGGGTTGGCTTGAAAAAGGCTCAAGGTTACAATAAAAAATTGTCTCAATGCATAATTTAATAAATCAACCAGTTACAGAGAATTGGAGCAAGTTCTGAAAAATAAACAGGTGCACAGTACTCTCATAGATAGAAAGAAATTGGTAATACCTTTGGAAATATTTGGCTCAAATTCTCACTTGGCTTAGGTATCTGAAGGCGTGAACACTTATCTGCAGACACCGCTTCATCACTCGTCTCATTGTCTCCCGAACTTCTGCTTTTCGGAGCATTCACCTTTGGTGTTTGTGTTAAGGTGCGAAATTCGGATCATCAGAATTTACAACTCACTTCGCTGCAATCTTACCTATAACAGTTTCTCATACACAAGATAATAAACAGCAACAATTATTTAATTTTTTGTAAGACAGGGTCTGTTAACAGATGAATATGACATGCTGGAATTCTGAGTACATTTTATTGAATTGAAAAACTGAAACAAATACTGAATTGAAATTACTGAAACAAATACTGAAATTAAAAACTTATCCTTGGGTCGCCTCCCAAGCAGTGCTTGTTTAGCGTCTCATTATCTTGACGCATTTCCTCCATTACAGAGGATAGGTTTGCATGTCTCTCTCTTCTTTAGGAGCTTTCGCCTTAGCTCCTTCTTTCTTGGTGTTCTTCTCGCACTTCTCTAGGTCCTGTTGTTCTTTGAAGGTGGCATAACAGGTCCTTCCATCATCATCCGAAGCAACTGGTTTGATGATAGATTTTCCTTTGCCTTTTGGTGGACTTTGCTTCTTTTCTTCGTGTGGTATGCTGACCCAGCGGTTCTCCTCTACCTTCTGAAACCGTATCTTCCTTCCTGTAGCAGCTGGCTTCTTCAGAGGTGGCGTGTTAACCCCAAACTTAGATCTTCTGGCCGCTTTTCGGTTTCTTCCCCATGCTTTGACCCATGGTACCTGGATTTCTACCTCAATAGTCAGCCTCTTCATTTTGTCAGTCAGCCCCTTGGGTTCCTCCTTGGCCTTTGCTTCTACCTGTAGTTGCGCCATTTCATCCCCCAGCTCCTCTATCTCTATCTTCAAATTCACTTGAGCTGGAGTCGGTGGTGTAGCTTCTTCATTCTTTCATTCGAGCTTGCAGCATTCGTCTTGAAAGTTGGAATAATGATTACCTGTTCTCCACTCCTAAGAGTCATCTCAGCAAGATCCATGTCAATGATGGCCCTGCTAGTGGCTAGGAATGGCCTTCCTAGAATGATGGGATGTTCTTCATCTTCTCCAATGTCTAGTATCATGAAGTCTACTGGAAAAATCAGGTCTTGGACTTTCACCAGGACATCTTCTATTGTACCTGCTGAGCGAATGGTTGATTGGTTAGCTAATATGAGTTCATTAGTTGTACCTGCAGTTGGTAATCTGAGCTTGAATTTGTCTGCCAAAGATAATGGTATGACATTCACACTTGAGCACACATCACATAATGCATTGACTCCTTCTTCCCCAATCTGACAGACCATGGTGACACTTCTAGGATCTTTCTTTTTGGGTGGCAGCTTTGGTCCTCTTGCTAGGCTTTCTCTGTATTCTTCTAGCTCACCTAAGAACTCGTCATAGGCTTCTTCGACAGTCATCCCTAGCATATTGAACCATTCTTCGAACTTTGCGAAATTGAGCATTTCTTGCTCATCGTGCTCGTGTTCGGGATTTGCCTCTTTCAACGCTTTGCACTCCTCCTTTAGGTTGTCCACCGTGTTACCTGCAATGTCTTTAGAAACATGAGTACTTACCAGTTTGGACAGCTGACCAATTTGGGTTTCAAGACTTTTGATGGTCGCCCTCTGGTTGGCTATTGTATTCTAGATGCTTTCATAATTTGTCTTGCTCATGCTTGCCAACTTTGTGAGTAACTCCTCCAAAGGAGATGGTTTTCTTGGTTGAGGTGCTGCTTGAGCCTGGTTTTCTGTCTGGTCTCAGCGTAAACTTGGGTGCTTACTCCAACCTGGGTTGTAGTTGTTTCCCAAGTAATTTATCTGCTCTTCACCTCCTGGCAAACACTGCCCATTTGGGTGATCTTCTAGGCAGAAGTCACAGACTCCTTCTACCTGTTTCACACTAGCTTCTGTTACCTCTTTTTCTTTCTCAGCAAGTTGTCTCTTGAGCAGCTCTATCTCTACTTTGTAAGCAACTTCTTTGTCCACCTTGATGATTCCAGGTGTCTTCTCATTCCTGTCATGACTCATGTTGTATTCGTTCTGGCACATCTCTTCCACTAGATCCTTGGTCTCTGCATTGGTCTTAATTTTGATAGACCCACCAGCCGAGGCATCGATTATCATGAGATGTTGCATTTTCATACCTGCCGTGAATATCTGCATCTGCTCCATAGCACTAATGTTGTGGTTAGGACACCTCCTCATGAGCAATTTGAAGCGTTCATAAGCTTCACACAGCGTTTCAGATTCATGCTGTTTGAAACTCAGGATATCAGACTTCCGCTTCTGGAATAAAGTGTGAGTAAAGAACCTCTCAAGGTACTTGTCTTCAAGCTCCTTCCATGTGGTGATTGATCCCCTTGGCAAACACTGAAGCCAATCTTTTGCTGGACCTGTAAGAGAAAAAGCAAACAACCGCAACTTCTTTTGGTCCTCTGTGACATTTTCCGGCACCTTCTGTATCTGACAAGTCTCTGAAAACTTTGACAAATGATCCCAAGGACCATTGTTGGTGCGGCCGTCGAACTGGTTCTCCCGCAAACCTGTAAGAACGTTACCTTTGATATCAAAGTTAGCTGGGTTTGCCGGCTGGAACCCCAGTGAGATCTAATTATTGTCAGTCCTCTTGCAGTAATCTCCCATAGTGATTGTTTGTTCGTCCCCCATGGCTTTGGTGGTAGGCTCTCCTTCTTTCTCGAGATTACTGTATTCTGCTAGTTTTAGAGCTCTCAGTCTTTTCCTTAGCTCTTTCTCTGGCTCGTCGAAGTACTCAAACTCCAGGATATCTGTTTATCAAGCACAACAAATGAATACCATCAGTAGCACTGGAAAAGATATTTATAAATATTTTTGGTTTTATTTCATGTGTCTTTGTCACCATGAAAATTCTCAGATAAGTGAGGTGGATCACTAGGATCGCTTAAATACCTTGACTTTTCCTTAACCAGAATTTCACAGATCAAAATTCACAATCATTAACAAGAATTTTTTATTTTTTTATTTTTTTTGTATTTTTTTAAAATTTTTTGACAAACTAAAATAATTCTAATAGAGTTTTGTGAACACAATCCCCGGCAGCGGCGCCAAAAGCTTGACTACGTTTTGACAAGTGGACCAGTTTGTCGTCGAGCAATAATTCACACTCTTGGTGTCTAGAATGAGTTCGTATCCACAGGGATCATGTCAAACATTCACTAGTGCTATTCTAGTTCGTGTGTTTTTGCATTTGCTTTGGTTTTTAGGAAAAATGTTTTTAATTTATAAAAATAGCGATATGCGTTGCAATAAAAGTAAAAGTTTTGATTCAGAAACATACATGATAAGTATGGTGGTTGAACTTACTCCCTCCTTCATACTTGACATAATCGGTGTATAACATAGTCATTCGTATTATTATCGGGCGTCGATTCTATCCTTGTTTTAATAGCACCTTACTGCCACCCTACGTAGGCAAAGTCTCCCTACTTTTGCAACTAAGGCACCTACGAGAGCCTAACCTCGCTTTGTCACATACCCTAATTACTAGATAGAGTTATTTACATACATGCATTATGACCATCGACCATCTAATGGCCCTAGATCTTTGTAGCAGTTTGTTCAGTATCCAATTGTTATGTTACAACTAGTTCCTGATTCCTCCTCTAATTATTAAGTCATAACCAGTTCAAGATGTTTTACCGTTTCTTCAATCTAGTGTTATTTATTACTAGTTCCGGACAAATAATAGTGAGAACCCTAATATGCTACTATTAAAGTAAACCCTAATTATTTATTCTAAGGCGTTGCCGATTATCCGGCCAGATTCCGACTAACGTTGCTAAAGCAAGAAAACAAATAACAATAATAATTTATAAATGCGATTTATTATAACTTTGACTCAATTACATGACCCAAGTATTCATCGGAGAGTTCATCTTCTCCACCACAACCTAAGGAATTTATTACAAAAGACTAAACATAATTAAATTACAAGAATCTAATAGAAAAGCCTAAAGAATTCATACCTTGCTGAATTAGTTTTCCCGTAAGGGGAGAAAACTATGCCCTTAGAGCTCCTCTGAACTTCTCTCCAAAAGGAATAGAAAGTTCTTCTATTTCTGAATGAAAAATAATGAATTATGGAGGCTCTATTTATACTTTTCGTATTGGGCCTCAGCAAGCCATCGTGACACGCTAGGCCCATCGTGTCACGATGAGAAGATTCATTTAAAAATTATAACTGATCATGTGCGTTTCATCAGCGTGGTCACCAAGCAAAGCCATCGTACTGCGTTTAGCTTTATCGTGGTACGATGCTAAGATTTTCTTCAAAAATATAATTGATTTTGTCTTGGCGAACAATTAGCTTCCATCGTGTCACGTTGAGTGCCGTCGTGACACGATGGGCTGTTTTTCTTCATTTTTTGGTTTTTTCTTGTCTTTTGCGTGTCTTCACTTTGTCTTGAAGTTTTTTCTTGATTCTTCAGGTTTTTGTTGATATTTCGGCCTGTCTTGGTCATTTTACTACTAATAATTAATACTACCTAAAATACTGCAGAAATTTCTGCCATCAGGGGGAAATTGGAATATTCAGTTAAAGAAGCTTACACGTGGTTGAATGAGGACGAGGAGGAATTGATTGACTGGGTTGATGATTTTTTTTCAAATCGTTGGTTCCTTGAAAATGCCACCTCTCTTGTGTGGAGGCTCGTTCAAAATAGACTTCGGACTAAGGACAACCTTAACAAAAGAGAGATTAAATTGAACTCCTCGATACACTGCGTTGGCAGTGTTGCGGTTTAGAAACGACAACTAGTGTATTTTTCAACTGTCATATTCTATCTGTTTGTTAGAGGTAAGAGATGGAGTGGCTATGGGTGTCGATTACTTTTGCAGAACGAAGACTCACTCATTTATGCGTTTTTAACGGGTTAGTACCAGAAGGAAAAGGTGTCAGCATAAATTATTAGTAATTTTGTTTTCTATGTTTATACTATGAAAGCTCGGAATGCTTGGGTATTTAAATCAGAGGGCTTCAAGTGGGGGAGGGTAGTGAAGGTAAAGGTGTCAAGATAAATTATTAGTAATTTTGTTTTCTATGTTTATACTATGAAAGCTCGGAATGCTTGGGTATTTAAATCAGAGGGCTAAAGGTTTAAATCGCCCTCTAAGTTTGTGGTTATCTAATCCAATTGATTGTCTTTGAGTGAGTAGGGGTTGATAATCCAATTACTAAAACGTCCATCAGATGTGTACACTACCGACTAAATCTAAAGTAATTCAAAAATAATTAACACGTCTTCGATGAAGAGGTGAAATTTTACTTTTATAAAGAAACTTTGTTTATATTTATGCAAACATTCAAAGACAATCACAAAATTTGATCTTGAATAAAGCATTAGAATAAATTACTTTAATCATACATTTGATCTTAATTCACCACAAACTAGACTTTTCAATGCAATGCACTTTTTTTCCCGCGTAAATTAGCTATTCTCTATGCGCAACTGTAGAGACTAATCCTTCAAGCATGGTTGAACTCAAATGGATGGAAAACTCTTTTTAAGAATTTTAACACTGCTGCATACCCAAAACAGAAATTGAACTCACTACAAGAAATTTTGCATTTTGCGACACTACACTTGCGACGGTTGAAACATAACCGTCCTTCTTGTCCATCTGCGACGGTTCTTACGATGGTTTTTTGGAACCGTTGCAACATTTTACAAAGAAATAGAATACTACTTTAGCAATTTCCGTATCCCGCGGTTTCCTTTTCATTTTTCCCCCCCTGAAATCCCTAAAAAATTTGACTTACTTTCTCTCTCTGGTTCAAAACCCCTAAAATCTTTCACTCATGTTCTCTCTCTCTCTCTCTGGTTCAGAATCCCTAATATCTCTCTCACGTTCTCGCCTCTCTACCGAATCAAAATCCCTAATCTCCTTCACTCACGTTCTGCTCAGGTACGAACATTCCCGCCAATCTCTTTTGTTTCCTCTTTTTCTATCTCGTCGAATCAAAATCCCTAATCTCTCTCTCCCTCATGTTTTTCTCGGGTACACACGCCGTTTTCTTCTCAGTTGAAGGTGAAGCAGGTTCGAGTTGTTTAAGGTCCAATAAGCTCCTTTTTGCAATTTTTTCTTTATTACATTCATAGCCTATGTTGGCGGTGGTATTATCTTTTCTCAGCTGAAGTGGTGGTAGGTTAATTTTCTCCACTGTACCTTTGTTTTTCAGTGGCGTTGGTGGTGTTGTTGTTTTCGTATTTGTTTCTTGGGTAAATAGGCCTTTACCCCCTTGCAATATAGGCGTGATTTGCAATTGCCCCCTGTAAAAAAAAAATTTGAGATTCGATCCTTATAAAAAAAAATTAATTTGCGTTACCCCCCTTGCCTCACACCTGGATGGTGACTTGGCTGGAATCTCCACGTGGCACCACAAGATGATGCTACGTGGAAATTAATAAAAAAATAAATTAAAAACTCCACATCATCTTAATCCACCTAATATATATTTTTTTTTTACCAGAAAAGTTATTTTTTGTATTTTACATAAAACAATAACTAAATAAAAATTAAAAAATTAGAAACAAAAAAGATTTAAGCCCGCGTCGTTGTTGTTGTTCTTCTTCTCATTCACTCACTCAAGCTGCAGCTCCATCTCATCTTCTTCTTCGATTTGGTTTTGTCCAAGTAAGTGTTTGTAAATTCCTCTTTCTCTTTGTGTTTCTGATCGTGTTTGTCTTCGTATTCATCAATTTGATTTGGGAATTAGGGTTTTCAAAAAAATGGCAATCAGTAATTGCGAATCCGTTGGAAATTCAACTGTGAGCCGTTCGAATTTACCCAGATGCGGGTGTGGTGTTCCAATGAAGTTGTGGGTTTCAAACACACCCCAAAATTTCAAGAGGTTGTTCTGGAAATGTCGTGGTCATGGGGTAAGTTTCACGAATTTGAATAATACTTGGTTGTTCTGGGTAATTGTTCATTAAATTTTTCATGGAAATGTATTTGTTTGTTCTGGAAAATTGTTCATTAAAATTTTCAAATAACTTACATTTTGTGTTTTGGAAATATGTTGATAATACTCATAAATGGTTTCAGTTGGATGGCTGTGAGTTGTTGGTTTGGGATGATGAATTTGATGCTGCAAATCCAAAGAGAAGGGACTTTCAAATGTTTAAAGAGTTTGGCAGGGAGTTTGGAAGGGAGTTTGGAAAGGAGTTTGGCAAGGAATTTAGCAAGGAAATTGGCAAGGAAATTGGCAAGGAGATTGCGAAGGAAATGAAGATGTTTGTAATGGTTGCTATGCTAATGTTTGGAGTTATGTTTGCTATGCTAATGAGAACAATGTAATAGGTTGACTACTAGATTGGTGAATGTAGTCTAGGTTGATGAATTTAGTGATGATGAGTTTAGTATGTTATAGGTTGATGACTAATTTTATGTTAGGTTTGAAGTTTAATGTAATGACTAGTTTATGTTAGGTTGATGACTAGTTTAATGGATGGTTTGATTTTCAATTATGTAATGGATTGTTGTCTATCAACATTATTAGTTAATGAAATGGATTCAACAATTATGTTAAATTTGTTTTTGATTTGTGCAATTGTGTTAATTTGATGTTTATTTTGAGTACATGTGCAATTTATGTATTAATGATGTGCACATATGAACACTTAAAAATGTGCATATTTGTAAGCACATTATGTGCATAGCCTGTAATTGGATTCAACAAAAGTAAGACACATTATTATGTGCATAACCTGTGCACATTATTATAAGGCTTCACAAAAGTAAGGCACATCATATGACACATATCAAGGTTTAAATATTAAGGCACATAATGTGCAATTGTCATTTAATAAGCAAGCACATAATGTGCAATTGTCATTACAAAAGCAAGCACATAATGTGCAATTGTCATTACAAAAGGCAAGCACATATATAGTGCAACTGTCATTACATAAGAAAGCACATATATAGTGCACATAATTCCCAAAATATAGTGTACCAAAATACATTAAGCATAAGCACATAATAGGCCTTATAGGTTTCATGGTTTCCTAACAGACAAAATACCAATATTACATAATAGTAGCATAGTACAAGTTCCAAGACCCAAATTACATATCATTTCTTCCAAAGAGTGGTCCATGACTTCATAGCTCTGGCACAAGTCCCAAGCTTTGCAGACTCATCAGCATCAACCTCAGTAACATCTATAGGCATTTCTTGACTTGAGCCAACACCTGTAATTGGCTTCCTCAGGCTATTCATCTTGATCCTTTCACTGGTTCTCCTTCTTTGGCCATGGTACAGGATTTGGTTTACCAATCCTTTGTTCTTCTTCTTCACAGGGACAGATTTCACTGACTGCATAGGGAGAGATTTCACTGATTCCACCTCATGAACAGATGCCATGACCTCTAGAACAATTGTAGCAGGGACAGATTGCACCTCTGGAACAGATGCCATAACTTCATCTGTTATGTCATCAAACAAATCTGCCTGAGTTGGAATGGGATCTTGTGTTTGTATTGCAATAGATTCCTGAGTTGGGATGACAATTGATTCTTGGGTAGGTATAATAGTAGCAGGGCCTACAATGAATAATTAGCATAATAATTAGCATAATTAACAGTAAAATTAAAATTAGCATATTATTACTACCTGCAGCCTGAGTAGGCTCAGGTGCTTGCACAACATTTGCCTGATTAGCCTGAGTATGCACAAATGCTTGGCCAACTGCAGCCTGAGTAGCTTGAGTAGGCTCAGGTGCTTGCACAACATTTGCTGCAGCAGCTGAACTTGAAGCCTTCATTTTCTTATCCTCCCCACCTTGAGTTGGTGTTTTCCTCTGTATCAAGTAAATGAGTGTTACAATTAGTAGACCAGCAAAAAAACAGACAAGGCAATTATTTAGGCTTAGTTGTAATTACCTTTCTTTTCATAGCATTTGGATCTGGCTTGTTTTTGCATTTTGCTGCATTATGCTTAGGATCACCACATGTAGTACAAAAATATTTACCTCTCCTTGGTTTCCTAACTCCATCTTCATCAAACTCCCTAATTCTAAGTTTTTTGGGTCTACCAGGTCCCTTTTTAAACAGAGGTGGAAGAAGTGTTTCTTCATTTTCATTGTTAGGTGTTGGCCACATATCAACTCCATTAATTGGACTTATACCAAAACCATAACAAGCTGCATATTTTTCTCTAGAATAGTTAGAATCAACAAATTCTACAGGGTTTTGGGTCCTCATACCTAATGCAGAGACTACATGTCTACAAGGTATACCCACTAGTTGCCAAAAATTACAAGTACATGTTTTCTTTGCTATGTCAACAATAAACTGTTGCCCATTATAGTGATGTGCAACCTGAAATTCCTCATTAATACACCAAGTAGCATGCCATTGCCCAGCCATGTGAACTTCTTTATCTAATCTCCTATGTGGCAATGGCATAATTGGATGTTGCCAATTTTGTAACTTAGAAGCAGAGCTGGACATCCTATTCATTAAATAATTCCTAATCCACTCACACATAGTTAAAATAGGTTTGTCCCTAGCTCCTAAAATTGTGGCATTAAAACTCTCAGACAGATTATTCATTAAAACATCACACTTAGAATAAAAACTAAATGCATGCTTACACCACATTTTCCTTGGAACTTCCATAAGCCATTTCCAAGCCTTCACATCAAGAGCTTTCAACTCATTCATTTTAGCTTCCCATGCCTGATAATAGGTTGCTTTGGCTGCACCCATCATCAAGTCCCTTATGAGTGTGCCTCCACCAAACTTCTTCTTAAAGTTGGCATAGAGATGTCTTAGACATAGTTTATGCTCAACCCTCTCAAACATCTCCTCAAAAACTGCAACCAATCCCTACACACACAGTAAAAGCAAAAAAACCAAAGCAAAAAAACCATATTTCAGTTTACATCAAATCTGAATAGGAAAATATATATAAAAGCATATCAAACAAATTAACATCAGATCTGAAAAGGAAATTATAAATAAATGTAAAACCAACCTTTTGCTGGTCTGAAATGAACACAAATCTTTTGTCTTGACCAATGTCCTCCATTAAAAGCTGAATAAACCACCTCCAGGATTCTTTGGTCTCAGTTTCAACTACTCCAAAAGCCAATGGAAAATATTGGTCGTTTGGATCTCTTCCAACAGCAATCAACAGTTGACCACCATACCTAGTCTTTAGGTGACAACCATCTACCCCAATAAAAGGTCTGCAACCATTGATGAAACCCTTTTTACATCCTTCAAAACAGAAATAAAAGGACCCAAATCTTGGAGGAAGAGAAGCATTTGGTCTGTCTACACCTAATTTGACAGTATTACCTCTGGAAACCCTATGCAACTCAGCTGCATATCTCCTCAATATAGCATACTGCCTATCTGAATCTCCATTAATAATTGCAGTTGCATATTGCTTTGCCTTCCATGCCACTGAGTGAGTGATACCCAAAGAAAAGTTGGTTTTCATGTGTTGTTGAATTTCTTTGAGCTTCACTTTTGGAAAGGTTTGCATTAATTTAACAACTTCTTTGGCCACCCACTTTGAGTTGGCAGACTTATTATTCAATACCCTAAGACAAGAATGGACCATGTGTTTGGTTGGTGTCTTTATAGCATAAGTTTGCACATGGCCCACTTGAGAGCATAACAAGTAAAAACCACACTTTCTCTTACACTCAACCCTTATCCTATAACTCTCATTTTTTGTAAAGCCATATGGAAGGCCTTTTAAAGCATGTCAGTCACGTATAGCTTCTCTAGCTTCAGCAAGAGAATTAAATTCCATGCCCATCTTCCATTTAAAATCCTTATGCATATTCTCTTTTCTATACCTTTCATATCTCACACCTCTCTCTTCATCAGAAGCATCAGGATCTGAACTACCTAATTCTTCACTCTCATATCCATTGTCTTGAAATTTGTCACCATCACCAGCACTTCCTATTGTTGACAGAACAGTTGTCATGTTGTTTTGATATTGATTGTCATCCATTGGATTTTCAAGAAATCCATCATCAATACCAACAGCCCTCTCATCCTAACTATCACTAAAACTCAATCCTTCATCACTGTAACTATACTCACTCCCCCTGACTCACTCTCAACCTCAACAGATTTGTGATCCACATACACTATGGGCATTGTTTTTTGGGGATCAGAGGAATTACCTACTATATGTACAGCTACTTCATAAAAAATCTGGATCACTTTCCAATTTAAAATACTTGTCATCAAAATCAACAAATCTACTCCACAACCTAAAACTATTTTCTTCATAACCCCAACTCATAACCAAACTGTGTACATGGTTCCTAGTCCAATCATCCATTTTTTCATCAGTCACTACAGTTTGCCTTCCTCCTCTGTAAAACAACCTATTATCCTCATTCACAAATTCACCACCATGGTGAAAAACTATAGAGAACTTTCCATTTCTGTAAACAAAAAAAAATTCATTTTTTAGACAACATGACAGGTGTCATAATCCTTATGAAAACCCACACACTAACAAACATGGGTACTCTACACACAATACCCACACCACTAAACAACAAACATTCAAAAACGAATCTCAAAAATCGGTCCCTACCATGTGTTTACAGAATCTAAAATGTGATTACGGCTAACAACTTGCATATTAAACTTGCATGTGTAAACATTTATCGAAGACTGAAACTTACTTGGGGTTTTGTGTTTTCGATTCAGTATTGTTCTTCTCTGGTTGCTTCTTCACCGTCGCCATTGTTTTCTCCTTCGTTTTCTCCTTCGTATTCTCCATCGTGTTCTTCGTAGCTATCGTTTTCTTCTTCGCTGGCGATTTCTTCTTCATCTTCGCAATGTTACTAACTTAGGGCAAATATGAGGAATGTGAGGGGGTGAAACGATTTCCCTTTCCTTTTGTTTCTAATTTTTATTTAGTTATTGTTTTATGTAAAATACAAAAAATAACTTTTCTGGTAAAAAAAATAAAAATATTAGGTGGATTAAGATGATGTGGAGTTTTTAATTTTTTTTTTATTAATTTCCACGTGGCATCATCTGGTGGTGCCACGTGGAGATTCCAGCCAAGTCACCATCCAGGTGTGAGGCAAGGGGGGTAACGCAAATTAATTTTTTTTTATAAGGATCGAATCTCAATTTTTTTTTTTTTTTACAGGGGGCAATTGCAAACCACGCCTATATTACAGGGGGGTAAATGCCTATTTACCCTTGTTTCTTTTTCTGCTGCTTGCTGTTATTTTATTGGTAGTTCTGTTATATTTGTGAATTGTGACTTACAAGTTAATTATGGCCTTAGGGATTTTGATTTAAGTTTGATCAAATATTTGTAGTGACATAGATGGTTTCCTTTTTCATATTTATGATTGTTTTATATGTAAGTGGTGGTCATCAGAGCTTATGTTTTTCATTATTTATGTTGGCAGAGCTTGTGTTTTTTAGATTTATAGTGTGATATTTTTATATGCAAGTCTTGTCATATTTATGTTTGATGATATAAATGAAGACATCAAAATCATGCCATTCATATAAGTAAGCACGTCATTTAATTTATTCCTCCAAGGATAGATTAGTGAGTTTGATTGTCCTACTATGAAACCCCGATACTTAAAAAATGACGAAGTATCGTGTCCGATACGTATCCGATATCGATACTCGTCTGATACTTTCCGATACTCGTATCGAAGAGTATCAAACAATTAAAATTATTTTTTTAAAAAAATAATTACCGATACGTGTTTGATACTTCTCCGATACACGTATCAGAGAAGTATTGGGAAAATAATGTTTTATTTTTATGATAGGAATGGAGGAGATGAGACTGATACAATTTGTGTTTCCTCTTAAATAGTGAATGTTAGAGTATGTTGTTTTTTATGGATTGACAATCATGTGTTTTTTAGATGGTACCGATGATGTTTTGTTTTTTGGATAATAATAATTATCCTTTTTGGGTAGTGCTTAATTAACTTGAGATATGTAATTGTCACTTGTTTGCTCAATTTGAATAATTTGAATGTTAATTTATTATCTTTCTTGATTTTTGTTATGTTTATATATTGTGTATTTGTATATTTAATTTTATTTTTAAATAACGTATCGCGACCGTATCGTATCGGGAATTTTAGAAAATTTCTCGTATCGCCGTATCGGTATCGTGTCGCGTATCCGGACTTCATAGTTGTCCTATAATTATCTTGTTTTCACCACTGCCTTTCTTATATTTATGTGAGAGTGATAGGGCTATGTAATTGAATCATTTGTGATTTGTGTTAGGGATTCTCGAATGACTTTGTTTTGAACTTTATTTGTACTGTGATTAGAGAAATAGACATGTCTTTTGCATATTTTACTTGTGATTTTGCAGAGAACATTAGTTGTCATGTTTCAAAATACATATTGTTTAGCTTTGGTATTTGTTTTGATATGTCTATGTTGAAGTGCATATATTTGTCAATATATTAACTTTTTTAAACCATATTTTATATTTTAAAGCAATGGCTAAGCCATTGTATGAGGAAGAAGGATACAAAAGAATGGAAGACATTAAAAAAAATGATGGATGCTATAAATATTCCCCATCCTTCTCAATCCCTTCGCAAATCCTCTTCTACCACTTCCAAACCCACATCGATTAGTAATAATCTCTCAATCAGACCTAAATGTTTTTTTAAAAAAAAAATTTAATTATGATGTTCAATTCAAATTTCAAATCCTTGAGTTTGAAGCATCTTCAGATCAAATTGTTTAATTAGTGTGTTTCATTATGAGATCTTTAGAAGAATATTTCATTGCTTATGAGTGATTATTTTTTAGTTGGATATGGCATGATGTGATCCTATTTTTAACTATTACTGTTTTCATCGCATGTCTATATGTTTTGTCATGAACTAAGTCAATTTGTACAATTTCATTTGTTTATTTAGTATCCTAATATATGCTTATATTTTTTCAGGTGACCAACTAAAAAGAGTCAATAGATGGTAGGCGTTCCGAGTCTAGTTAGCACTAATTAAGGATCACGAAGTAACATCAAATAATAGGGATTATTTATATATTTTGTGAACGAGCAACTCTGTTAATATTTAAGTTCTAGTTTTTGAACTACATTAGTTTTTTTTTTTTTTTTTTGGAATTTCAAGTATTTTAATAAATTTTTTAATGTATGGATGTTGTCACTATTGAATAAATTATATGAATGAGATAAAGTTATTTATATTTATATATCTGCGAATTTTAATCTCCTTACTCTTGTATAGACATTGAAACTGTTATTTAATAAGCCATCAAAATGAATAAAAAATGTTTTAAATTAATTTTTTTATAAAAAAACGTTTGCGACGGTTTTGTAACTGTTGCAACCTCTACTATTAAATCCAGGGTTATGTTGGACAAAATATAGGGACGGTTTGAAAACTGTTGCAACTACAATTGCGACGGTTGTTGCAACGGTTTTTAAAACTGTTGCAAAGTTCTCTTGCCACGCATGAATTTGCCACGGTTTGCCAACCATCGCAGATGTACAATTGCGACAGTTTTAACCGTTGCAAATTGTAATTTTGACTGTTGCAAAGTGCTTATTTTCTTGTAGTGACTCATAATCTTAGTTAAGTTAAAAGAGACTCACATCATCTCATCTAAATACTCTTGGATAATGCACATTTGAAATCATTAAAATTCTAACCATATTATTCACAAACGTTTTAGTCAAATATTGCCTTTAAATGTAAGACATAAATATAAACAGGGACGGATCCATTTGAAGGCCTAGTGTGGCCATGGCCACACCAAAATTTGCAACTTATTTCATATATATATATATATATATATATATATATAAGGTTGTTAATTTAGACCTCTTAAAAATATGTGGGTCTAAATTAGTAAGGTGCATCTTTTTACTTTAGACAAAAAATCTTTGATATTTATTTATTTTACATTAGGAAATTTGAGGGTTAGTTAGGTAAACTTTATCAAATAATTTTTTTTTGACGGAAAATTTTATCAAATAATGTGCATTCACTTTGCTAATTTAGACTCATTTAATTATAAATATATGCAATCTAAATAAACAATCTAGGAAATAAAAAAAGAACAACTTAATAAAACATATACAACTCAAACTTATAAACATGGATATTCAAGTTAAAGCCGGTGATTTACGAAAACTATTAAAAACCTATTTTCCGTTTTTATTAGACTTTTTGGGCAATTTTTTGTGAGACTTATAATTGATTTTTAGTTTATAATTGAACAATACCAATATTTATTTGACTAGAGCATGACCAACATCTTCACTGTCAGACCATAGCTTTAATATCTTCGATCACTGCTAATTTTGAGATTTCTTTTCATGGTGCTTTGTTATAAATTTTATTAAATTTTTAATCCTTAAAAAATTATCATGCACTCAATTTTAACCTCTACTATTAATAAAATTTGTATTTTTGAATGATTATTTCGCAGATATATTTACAAAACATTTCAGCTAAAAACAAAAACACAAAATATTTGATTTCTAGGTTATAATTTTCATCATTTTTATCTTGAATTAAACATTTTCATTTATATTTTTTTATGCTAAAAAATTTCGGCCACACCAAAATAAATATCCTAGATCCGTCCCTGAATATAAATGACCGAAACAATAAATGTCACTATATGGTGTGCTTTCAATCTTTTTACGTCTATGTTTCTCATCATCTCCGAAGAAATTTGATTGTCCTCTATCCATGTATTTGAAATAATTTTCATGCAAAATATATCTAATTGTCCTCTATCAATGCATTTGTGATATATTTCCCAGCAAAGTATGTCTAATTGATAAAATTTGCTTAGCGATTCAAAATAGGGATTCATGTTGTATTTTCCAAAATACAAATTATAATGCCAATTGCTTGTTTTGATGTTCTTGATTTTTGGTATGAGAAACTCTTCTAGTTGGTAATTTAAATATCAAGATTTGTGCTAAAAAAGCAAGCAAAGGATTGCCACACCACATGGCAAGGACCTAACTTTGTGGGAAAGAGATGGCTGCCTAGGGAGCTTGTCTTTAAAGGCAAGAGAAAATTGGTACACACATCATAAAAGGATCCTCCCTTGGATGTTTCTTGTTTCCAAAAAAAACAAGAAGTTATTTTTCTACTTTGAAAGCAACTAATCCTAAAAGGGTTCAAATATATGTGTGTATTCATTTTGTGTCCAATTTTCTATCACTTTTTTTAGTTTATTACACAGCCTTTTTAGTTTCCTAGTCATGATACGATCCTATTTTCATGGTCCAATTAATAATAGGTGCACAAGTTTCAACTAAAGATTTCCATTGTAAATGTCTATTGAATATTGAACTACAATTGTGGTCCTTCATAGTTTCCATTTCTTTCCTTTCGTACATGGTTGCCTCAAAAAATAGATAGTAAAGCAACTATGAACAAATAAATAAATAGTTTTTTATTTTTATTTTTTTATAATTCTTCGCCCCTTAATTTAAATGGTACATAGAAAATTTAGTCAATTAAATCTACGAAATAGTACTTTTATTTTATCGAATCTTAACCATTTGCTTAGAGAATTCAAGATCCTTACACTTTACATTATTGGTTATGAAATATTGTAGTAAGCTAATCATTTAAAACTTGACCAAAACAGAAAAACAACCAATCATTTAAACTAAAGAACATAATCAACAGTCTTTCAATCAAAATATCTATTTTGTAGTAAAATCTATCAAAATCAATGCAAATATACATTTTTCTTTTAATTGCCTATAAAACATAAATAATCTCTTATGTGTGATGTTTATAAGTCTTAACTAACATTACAATTTAAATATTATTAGATTGTATGTTTTTATCCGAGTTCAAACCTGAAACTTTGTAGGGAATGTGAATTTTAGTGGTCTTTACCATGTAGACTAATCTCTTATGCAAGATAGATCAAATAAATGTAAAATATTTAAAATTGTGATAATAAATTTAGAAAAAATAAATAAATTAATCGACATTTAAAGGATTAAATTGATATTTCATAATAATTTCTACTTTGGTTTTGTAAAAAAAAAATACTTTTAAAACTGAAATATCCAAGCTAATAATTCACTAATGTAATATAACAATTTCATTTTTAAAAAAGATATCCAATTAAATGCCGTAACTCAACAAAATTAGTTGACATCAAAAGAGTAAAAAACTTGAAAACTAAGAGAAGCACTCTCAATGTGCCAAAAAAAAAAAAGGAGCACTCTCACTTTAATCCTACACCACATGTCAACCCTATGTTGATATTTCACAGATTTATTTACTAAGTTGATATATTGATACAAAATTGAAAACAAAAAGGAAAATTATATATCAGAGGACAACGTTAATTTAGGTAGTATGAAAGAAAATTAAATAAATAAATTAAAGATGTGTGCAAACAATTGTTGGTTTTTTTTTTTTTGTTTTGTTTATGATGACAACTAAGTAACATGTGCAGTGATGTCTACGTATGGAATTGGTGTCCCAACTGAGCTATACCACCGAATCCAAAGCTTTGTATTTTCAAAATGTGCGGCGTCATTCATCATTAAGTACTTGGTTGCAACTTGCAAGTTTCCTTCCATAATCTTTATAAATAAATTAGTTAAAAGCAAAATAATTAATCTTTTAACAAAGCTAAAAATAAAAAAGAATAGTTAAATGAAAACTTGATTACTCTGATTATTTTTTGTTGATAAAAGGGAAAATTTATTTTTTCCAATTTTCTTTCAATATGGACTGGCGTTATAATGTTTATTCTTTCACAATGAATAATAACTAGATTAATTATTACTCCCTCTAATCTTTATTATAAAAATAATATGTTTTAGTTTCATTAAAAGATAAATATATTTGACTTATGATATAAACCAAATACATTAATTATTCGATGAGTTAAAAGAGATTCTTAGATTAAGAACTAAAAGAAAAAAGAATTACATGAAAATAATTGAAAATGGAGAGGATATCAACTCATATATATAACATAATAAGATATTTTGGTGGCGAGTACTCACATGATGTCTGCTGGTATATGGAAGGTTGGTTCTAAAGGGAGTGCAATGTAATAACAATTGTCCTTGCGGTGACACAAACAGGGAAAATGGATGTTATTGCCAAAGTTTTAAAAAACAGTCCGCGATCGCGAAAACGGCCGCGACAAAACAGTTTTGGCAGGCGCCGATAACGTTACCGTTATCACAATATTTTTTATCAAAGAACAAATTGTGATTAATTCACACCGCGACGACTGCAATTAGCGTCGTAAAACCTGTACCGACCGAAATCGCGAAAACTTTTACGTAACCGAGATGCGACCGCGACCGTTTTTTAAAACCTTGGTTATTGCTTCTTCGATTGTATGGCTGCTCAAGAGGTGTGGAAGAATACAGAATTATGGTGTTGGTGCACAATCTCATATTGAATGCAGTAGGATTTGTCTCTAATTTTTGAGATGATTGAAAATTTTGACAACAGTACCATGTCAAAAATAGCAATGCTTCTTTGAACACTATGATGAAGGAAGGGTAAAAAATGTTGGAATGAAAAGGTTCCAACATATTTTGAAGTGATTAGAAGATCACAAGAGACATTACATGATTGACAACTAGCACAACAACAACGCATCTTAGGTGTTGGTGTCAGCAGTGTAACAATGATACATAAATTGCTTAAAGAAGCTCTAGGATCCTTCAAATGCAACGTGAATACAACTTACTATGTGGAAGACAAAAACTATTGTATTAGGGCACATAACGGTTGTTGTATGCAACCAAATGTATTTTATTGAAAATAATTAAACAATTAAACGTGTATTTTTGAAAACTGAAGCAATAGGGATGAATATTCAAAAAAGTTATTAAAATATTTTAAATTTAAGAAATAAGAAGGGTTTGTTTAAGATAAAAAAGTGTGGGGGTAAAGGGACTGCATGAGCGGGGGTATAGAAAGAGCATTCCCTTTTATTTGTTTACTTATTTGGTGTGTCACGATTTTAGAACAAACTATTCGGTTGGGCTTTCCTGGGTCAACAACAACCAAAAGTTGAGAAATTTATCAATCCATCCTCTAAACGCCTATGTGAAATTCTTTTTCCACCTCCCACAGTTCTCACATACCTTCAAATTTATTTATTTATTTCGCCAAAATATACTCCTTCTAGATTTTAAAATCTATATGGCCAAAAAAAAAAATAATTAATTTTACCCATTTGGATTTTAGAATTCTAACATAAGTATATGGTTTGATCTCAGAATCTCTTATAAAGGCAAAACCGTCTTTTGCCCTTTCATGAAATTGCCCCGATTCGATCTGCTCCATACCCACTACCTGCAACATCCAACCGCACCACAACGCCGTGCTCTATAGCGGCCGACACAAAAACACCGCTCCGCGATAGCGGCCGCTATTCACAACCTAGAAAAAAAAAGTAATTTATTTTTATTGTTTGGATGATATCCTCCATTCTACTTTCTTATATATACAATATAGTTTAACCTCCTAAAAATGTAAGTAAAAGTAATTTTGTTTGTAGACCTCCTTAGTAATGATTAAAAAATTTGTAAATTATGTAATGAATTAAATTGCAAAAAAAAAAATAAATAAATAAATAAAATTTGGCGGGATTGAGTTTTGAGCCCGCACCCCTAAGTTTGTCCACTCCGCCCCGATTTTAGTCGGACTTTAGGCGAGGGTGGGCCCCCAATAACAACACCCGCCCCTTTTCTACGTATTTAGTAGGCAATTCCGATTGTACCTCATGATCTTCTCTATCTTCTCTCTAGTGGAGTTTTTGCCTTTTGTGGAAATCGAACTATATACGGGATTCAAGTACATGTCCAATTTGGTAGTGAAAATGGATTGAACTTGTATACTTGAATCCCAGAGTACGTAATTCGATTTTCACAAAAGACAAAAACTCCACTAAAAAGGGAGTGGAGAAGATCATGAGATACAATTGAAATTGTCTACTAAATACGAAGAAAATGGGTCCGAGCTTTTAAAAAGACCACCCTAGTCGTACATATGTGGATATCATTGATGGAGAAAGTCTTGAGTACAGTTTGGAAAATTAATTGCATCAAGTACAATTTAAGTGGAGAAAATAAGTCTAGAACCAAGTCATAACCAGGACATTGAAATGCCAATAATAATTAGGATCTCAAGCTTTGGACAAAGTATAACTTCAATGGAATAATTATCCGTCTCTAAATATAAAATTCATTGAAAAAATCGCGGATATTAAGAAAGTGGGTTGTGATATTAAATTTAGGGAAAAAAAATAAAGAATTGCAAGAATAAATTTATACTCTTGTTTACATCCACCCCCACCCATGATTTCCACAAAAGGAGATTAAATGACATCATCCTTTAAGATTTTACCATGTATTGATTCTTGTCTTTCCACTACAAGAAAACCTTGATTTTTGGACGAAAATGTATATTAATTTGCGACGGCCTCAGCCCTCACTAAGTTAGTGGCGCCCTAGGCCGTCGCTACGCACCCAAAATCCGTCACAAAATGATTTTTTGGAATTGCAGCTCATCCAAATGTTACTGACGGCCTAGGCCGTCGCAAATTATCATGTTTCTGACGATTGAAGTCGTCACGATGTAACGACGGCGTTTCCAGGGCCGTCGCTAAGTGTTGCGAATTAAAAAAAAAAAAAACTTGTTCACGCGGATCTAAACAAGTATTGTTCAATATCCCTTCTCATTCACACTCTTCATACTCTTCATTTCATTTACACAAATCCAAACCCTTTCTCATTCAATTTTTTTTTCTTCAACTTCTCTCTAAATTTGTCCAACATCTTTCACTATATCTCCATACTTGTTCTTCATATACTTGTTCTTCATCTCATTTCATTCATACTCACAATTCATTCACATTTCATTCACTTCATTTCATTTTCTAACATCTTTCTTAATTTCTCAAATACATTTCAATACATCTTCACCATATTACTAGTTTTTGTTCTTCAAAAATCTTTGATTTCTTGATAAAATGTAAGTGTTTTGTAATACTTTATCAAATTTTAAAGTTTAGTATTCATATTAATATTTTAATGATATTGTGAATTTATATTAATTAATATTTTTAAAATTTTAATGTAGAAGATGTAGTGAAGTTCATCTTGAATTTATATTAATTTATATTTTTAAAATTTAAATGTGGAAATTATTGTGAATATAAATCAGTTATATTTAAAACAATTATCATATAATTATTATAATGAAAAAATTATTGTTCGAGGATATAATATTTTTTTTAACTAATTTTTTACTTTGAATATAAATTCAAAACATAATATTTAATTTATGTTAACTAATTTTTTTTAAAATTCACCCAGATTTTGTGACGGCCTGAGCCGTCGCTACCAGCAATGCCCAGATTTGACCGTTGTGCATTAGTGACGACCACTGGCCGTCGCAAAATCCGTCATGACCATTACTGATGGCCTGGGCCGTCACAAAACTTACCGACGCCAGTTTTAGCGACGCCCAGAGGTCGCCAGCCAATACCTTAGCCATTAGCGACGGCTTTTAGCCATTAGCGACGGCTTTTGGCCGTCGCAAAAACGTGTTTTTCTTGTAGTGTTCTTGTGTAAAAAATTCTTACTAATAAATAGCAATACTCTTAAATTTATTGACAATTTGTATTATTTTTACATTTTCATCCTTCAAGAAATAGAATGAGTTAGTAATATTATTTCTATAGTATTTATTATGGTTTGTAGAAAAATATGCACTTTAATTAGGAGTATGTTGATAAAAAAATAATTAATGCTCGTGAAAATTTAAAAGGAGACTTATAAAAAGTGACTGAGAAATATCCAAAAATATCTTATATTTAGAAACGGAAACTTTATTGTTAAAAAATATTATATAACTTTTGTAATAAAATAATTAAATAAAATACACCATACCTATACTTATATATTGGAATGAAGGTATAATATTAATTAATTTGAAAAATATTAATATGTGTCCCATGTTCCTTAAGGGCACACATGAGATAAATGTGAAAATATTTATTTAAAAAAAATGTGTATTTAACATTTTAAACATTAAATAATTTTGCGTCATTAAATACTAAATATTAAATTTTCATATTTAGATATCTTGTAACACATGTTAACATTACCTTTTGTCAAAAAAAAAAAAAATTACCTAATTAATTTTTATGACTATTGGTCATTCAATAACATTTAATGATGTACTGCACAACTTATTATAGGAAAAGCCACATTCACACGATGAACCAGAACAAGATGCTCTTTTTATATGTTGTTCATATTGAAGTAACAATAACTCTAGCTTCAAGATTGAATTTCGAACTCCTATAATCTCATTTATCCACTTTAAAAGTGAAATTTTTAGCTATTAGACTACATAACAAAGAAAAAAAAACAAACATAAACTATAATATTATGGTGCTAAATTATTTAAAAAAAATGAAAATATTGGTCTATGAACATTTTATAGCACTAAGTTGCTACTTTATAAATTCATAAGACTAATTTAACAAACTCTTACAATTTTCAGAATTAAAACCATAATTTATTCAGTATAAATTCTCTTTGCTCTCTATTATAAAAAGGACAAAATGTATTTAGAGGTTGTTTAAGTTTTACGTTTGTAACAAATAAGTTCTTTAAATTTTTTAAATGATAAATTGTTCTTTAAGTTTTATGTTTGTAACAGATAGATCCTTTAAGTTTTTAAATAACAAATAAGTCATTTAAATTTGTAACTTGTATTTAGTTCCTCTAGTTAATCCTCTGTTACTTACAAATAAAATTTAAATGTTACAACTTACAAATAACCTATTTGTTATAGTAAAAATTAAAAGATCCATCAATTACAAAATTAAAATGTAAATAATTTATTTATTACTTAAAAAACTTAAAGGATCTATATCTTATAAACATAAAACTTAAAGGACATATGCATCAATTTTGCCTATAGAAATTTTCATAAGTCTAAAAAGTGAATTCAAATTTTAGTCTCTATTAAATAATTAATGTATTTAATTTATAACAACCAAATATATTGGTTGCTCTAAAAGAAATCAAATATATAAGTTATTTAATAAATTTAAAACAGATGAAAAGAATAACTCAAAGGATTATAAAATGACTCGTATTTAACTTTTTTTTTTCGCAGCGTGCCTCCACCAAAGTTTCCTCTGGCTTCGCCTGCTCATATTTAATTAAGTCTTAATGAAGACAAAAATACTATTATTAACAACTAGTTATTGTATCATAAAAAAAAACTAATTATTGACTTTGATCGTTTTAATTTTAACAAAATTTAATAAACTAAAAAGTAGTAACATTTTTCTCATAGTATAAACTTAAAAAGTAGAGGAAGTACAACTTCTTATATATATATATATATATATATATATATATATATATATATATAATTGTCGAGTCTTTGGTGATTGGCTGCATTTTTGGTAAAATAAACTTTTGTAGCAGGATGTGTGCGCGCGCGTGTTTTATTTATGGAATGTGTGCTTCTCTTTCATGAATCTTGCATGGCGCCTTTTTATCAGGCTAATTATGAGGATCATCATTTAATGCGTCAGATCCTTGTCAAGAATAGTTTTATGAAGAATCTCCTTGAAGTATATTTTTGGAAAGAATATCTTTTAATCATTGTGGTTAATTGCTTGGGTCAAACAAATCAAGCCCATGTTTAATTCTGGATCAAGAACTTTTGCTTGGAGTATTTAAAGATTGTGCTAAACTTAATTTAGCTGTTGTTGACGCCGTCATTGTGTTTGAGTCTAGTATTCTAGGTTTTTGCGTGTGTGTTATCTTGTGAGCCTTTCTTGTGTCTCATTGATGCAAGCTTAGGACTTTGTGTTTGAGTTGTAATCTTTGTGATCCTCTCCTAAGATTTGAAGTACGGAGTTAGGACTTTGTGTATTGTTTAACACTCTGAGCCTTTAGGTACGAGTGTGTAGTTTTTAGGAGTGTGTGTCTCCAAAACTCTTTTGTATTTGTGCTCTTGAAATCCTTGCTGTCTGTAACGTTGTAAGGGAGTGAGATGGGATCTTAGACTTAAGAGTTCCTAGGTTGAAGAGTCATTGGTAGTTGCTAGGTTATGAGTTGTGAACGTGGCGTTTGCTGAGAACTTGCAACTAGGACTATTATAGTGATATTCCTTCCTGGATTGGTATCCCCCAGATTAGGGCTTGTTTAAGCTCCGAACTGGGTTAACAAATATCCCGTGTTATTTATTTGCATTTGTTTATTTGCTTACGTTTATATTGTGATAAAAGTGTTAAGGTGCTTAGAACATCATATCGCACATCGTGCTTAGCGTGCCAGGAATTTCAATTGGCATCAGAGCAGGCACCCTGCCTGTCTCTAGGGTGAGATCCAGGACCTAAAATCTCTGGCATCATGGAAAAAGATGAAGGATACATGAATAGACCACCTTTGCTCAATGGATCAAACAACTATGATCATTGGAAATCTAAAATGACTGCTTTCCTAAGATCTATTGATAGCAAAGTATGGAAGGCTGTTTTGACTGGATGGGATCATCCCACTGTTGCTAGCAAGGAGGGTACCTCAACGGGGGTGAAAAAACCTGAAATTGAATGGACTACAGATGAAGAAGCTGCAGCCCTCTACAACAACAAGGCTATATATGCTCTATTTAATGGAGTGGACACAAATGTCTTTAAACTTATTAAAACTGTGTGTCAGCCAAAAAAGCATGGGAGATCTTGAAGACATGTTATGAAGGAACTACAAAAGTGAAACAATCAAAGATTCAACATCTCACATCCAGGATTGAAGCACTGAGAATGAAGGATGATGAGAGTATTCAAGACTTTCATATGACTCTCCTAGATATTGCTAACTCTTTTGAAGCCTTGGGAGAGAAGATATCTGATGAGAAACTGTCCAGAAAACTCCTCAGGTCTCTTCCCAAAAGATTTGACATGAAGGTAACGACAATTGAGGAAACACATGACATTTCTACTATGAAGATGGATGATTTGATTGGATCTCTTCAAACCTTTGAAACTGTCTTAGATGAACGTGGTGACAAAAAGAACAAGAGCATTGCTTTTGTTTCAAATACTGATGAGGGTAATGCTCAAAATGAGGATGAAGAAGAAGAAAGCATAGCAGATGCCATTGCCATGATTGGGAGACAGTTCAACAAAGTGCTGAAAAGAGTTGATCGCAGGAATCGTCAGAATGGGCAAAGCATCAGATTCGACATCAACAAACAGCCAAAGCAAGGGTGTTCAATGTCATGAGTGTGAAGGATATGGACACATTAGATCAGAATGTGGAACCTACCAGAAAAGACAGAAAAAGAGCTTAACTGTATCTTGGTCAGATGAAGATTCTGAGGATGAGAATGAGTCAGCTAAACATGTGACTGCCTTAACTAGAGTTTGCATCACAGACAGTGACACTGATGAAGATAGTGATGTGGCTTATGATGAACTTGCTAGCACCTACAAAGAGTTACTCACCAGATATGAAGAAATGTGCAAAATTCTTGAGAAGCAGAAAAAGACCATTAACCTGCTTCAGGCTGAAGTGAAAGCTCAAGCTGAGAAGACCACAGAAGCTCAGGAAGAAGTTGTCCAAGTCAATGCCAAGATGGATGACTTAAAGAAACGTGTGAGTCAGCTGAACTCAGGGACAAACATACTTGAGGAGATCCTGGAGAATCTACCAAGTGGGAAGGCTAAGTCAGTTGGGTACAACTACTCAAATTTGAATCATTATCAACAGAATCTTGAAACAAAGTTCAAATCTGCTGAAGATGTATTTGACCCTTGCACTGGACAGACGATGTTGAAGCATCCTGCTCAACATTCTAAAACCTACCCAGTTCCCAAGTTTGCTCTTGAATCTAACCCTCGTGGTCATCAAAGGCCTAAGATTCAGAGAGTGTATCGTAGATGGGTTTGTCATCACTGTGGGAAACGGGGACACATTAGACCTTTTTGCTACAGACTTCATGGGTACCCTGCTCAACAATCTAAAGCTAATGAAGTAAAGGAAGATGTAAAGGAAGATGTACCTATCAAGAAGGAGTGGAAGCCCAAGGCAGAAAATGTTGGGCTAATTGCTCACACATCTCTGAGAGCCTCCTCAAGGGAAGATTGGTACTTTGATAGTGGATGCTCCAGACATATGACTGGTGAGGAAAAATATCTCATGAATATGAGACCCTACAAGTTCAGTTTTGTAACCTTTGGAGATGGTGCAAAAGGAGAAATCTTAGGAATTGGAGATCTTGTCAATCATGGATTGCCCAACCTGGAGAATGTTCTTTTGGTTAAAGGACTCACAACTAATCTAATTAGCATAAGCCAGCTGTGTGACCAAGGCTTGAAAGTTAACTTTACCAAATCTGAATGTCTTGTCAATGATGAAGAAGACCAGCTGCTGATGAAGGGAACCAGGTCTAAAGACAATTGTTACCTGTGGATGTCTCAGGAAGAAGCTCATACTACCACTTGTCTTAGCTCAGCAGAAGATGAAGTGAAACTGTGGCACCAAAGGTTAGGGCACCTCAATTTGAAAGGGATGAAGAAAGCAATATCATCTGAAGCTATCAGGGGTTTAACCAGACTGAAGATTATTGAAGGTAATAAATGTGGTGAGTGCCAGATTGGTAAGCAAGTCAGAATGTCGCATCCAATGCTGGAGCATCAGACGACTTCCAAGGTTCTTGAGTTACTTCATATGGACCTTATGGGACCTATGCAGGTTGAAAGCTTAGGAGGCAAAAGATATGCTTTTGTGATGGTGGATGACTATTCCAGGTACACTCGGGTGAACTTTATTAGAGAAAAGTCAGACGCTTTTGAAGCCGTCAAGGAATTATGCCTTCAGATTCAGAGGGAAAATGCAAGTAATGTGGTAAGAATTAGAACAGATCATGGAAAGGAATTTGAGAACTCCAGGTTCAATGATTTCTGCTCTACTGAAGGAATTAAGCATGAATACTCATCTGCTATCACCCCACAGCAGAATGGCATAGTTGAAAGGAAAAATAGAACTATCCAAGAGTCAGCTAGAGTCATGCTTCATGCCAAAAATGTTCCCTATTATTTTTGGGCTGAAGCCATGAACACTGCTTGTTACATCCACAATAGAGTCACTTTAAGAAAAGGTACTTCTTCTACTCTGTATGAGCTATGGAAAGATAGAAAACCAACTGTTAAACAATTTCATATGTTTGGAAGCAAATGCTATATTCTAGCTGACAGAGAGCCAAGAGGAAAATTTGATCCTAAAAGTCATGAATGAATTTTTCTTGGATACTCTCCAAACAGTAGAGCTTACAGGGTCTACAACTCCAAGACTCAAGTCATGATGGAATCTATAAATGTTGTTGTCCAAGATTCTCCTTTGGAAGAAAATGTTAGTACATATCAAGGTATTCCTGTTGTTGACAATGCTGAACAAGATGTTGAAGCATCAGAACATCTGTGTGATAACAAATCTGATGAAGAGATACCTGGAGAGGAAAGTGAAGCAAATGCTGAAACTCAAGTTCTAAAGAAAGGCCCCTCAGTACGTGTCCAGAAAAATCATCCCACAGATCTGATCATTGGTAATCCCGAACAGGGGATAACCACTAGAAGAACAAATGATGTGATTTTAAACTCTTGTTTTGTGTCACTGTTTGAACCTAAGAACGTCAAAGAAGCCTTAACTGATGAAGCCTGGATAGATGCTATGCAAGAAGAATTGAATCAGTTCAAGAGGAATGAAGTGTGAGACTTGGTTCCAAGACCAAAAAATATAAATGTGATTGGAACAAAGTGGGTTTATAAGAACAAGTCAGATGAAAATGGTGTTGTTACCAGAAATAAAGCAAGAGTTGTGGCACAGGGATATACCCAGATTGAAGGACTTGACTTTGAAGAAACCTTTGCACCTGTGGCAAGACTAGAATCCATCAGACTTCTGTTGGGTGTAGCATGTATTCTCAAGTTCAAACTTTACCAGATGGATGTAAAAAGTACTTTTCTCAATGGATACCTACAGGAAGAGGTGTATGTTGAGAAACCTAAGGGATTTGTAGATCCTGAACATCCTAACCATGTCTACAAACTGAAGAAAGCCCTATATGGTTTAAAGCAGGCATCCAGGGCATGGTATGAAAGGTTGACTCAATTTTTGGAAGACCAAGGTTACAGGAAGGGAGGTTCAGACAAGACCCTATTTGTTAAACAAGAAGAAGGAAAATTCATCATAGCCCAAATCTATGTTGATGATATAGTGTTTGGTGGGATGTCGAATACGATGATCCAACATTTTGTCAAGCAAATGCAGTCATAATTTGAAATGAGCATTGTTGGTGAATTGACTTACTTTCTTGGTCTTCAGATTAAGCAAATGGATGATACTATTTTCATATCTCAAAGCAAGTATACAAGAAACATAGTAAAAAAGTTTGGAATGGAAAGTGCTACATCTAAGAGAACACCAGCACCCACTCACTTGAAACTCACTAAAGATGAGAAGGGAATAAGTGTTGATCAAAGCCTTTATAGAAGTATGATTGGAAGCTTGCTATACTTGACTGCAAGCAGACCTGACATCACTTATGCTGTTGGAGTATGTTCCAGATATCAAGCTGATCCCAAGGTGAGTCACTTGACTCAAGTCAAGAGGATTTTGAAATATGTGAATGGAACCAGTGACTATGGAATAATGTATTCTCATTGTGAAGACTCTGCTCTTTATGGATATTGTGATGCTGATTGGGCTGAAAGTGCTGATGATAGAAAAAGCACTTCAGGAGGATGTTTCTTTCTAGGGAATAATTTGATTTCTTGGTTCAGCAAGAAGCAGAATTGTGTGGCATTATCTACAGCTGAAGCTGAATACATAGCTGCTGGGAGTAGCTGCTCACAACTTGTTTGGATGAAAAAGATGCTGAAGGAATACGATGTCGAACAAGATGCTCTAACATTGTACTGCGACAACATGAGCACCATAAACATCTCAAAAAATTCTGTTCAACATAGCAAGACCAAACACATTGACATTCGTCATCACTTCATAAGAGATCTTGTTGAGAATAAAATTGTGACTTTGGAACATGTTGGGACAAAGGAGCAAGTGGCAGATATTTTCACTAAGGCACTTGATGCTACTCAATTTGAGAAGTTAAGGGGCAAGTTAGGAATTTGCCTCCAAGAAGAATTGTAGCAGTTACCGTTTGAGATAGTGGCGCGTGCAACAGTTATCTTTAATGTCTCTCATCAAGTGTTGCACGTTGATCAAGGTAATCATGGGTTTAACCTCCACACAAACACGCCACTATCAAGGGTTGGTTATTTTTATTTCAAATCTTTTCACATTATTTCTTACCTAAATTACTTCACTCACTCCTACAACTTCTCAACTCCTCTCTCAAATCTCTCCATCAAACCTACAAACCTTCTTCTCTGTCAATCCTATTCTCTCAAACACGCCATTGTCACTATGTCTCAATCCTCTACCCACACCTCACCTACAAACACCTCTCCCAACCACTCTTCACCGTCGAAAGACAATCCCTCCACTGAACCGCTCTTTAACATCATCACTGGCGCCGTTCCCCTCTCCATGATTCACCCATCCTTTGCGTCTGCTCTCAACCACAAGCCTCACAAAGCTTCATCCTCATCCAAACCAAAATCCACAAAGAAACCCAAAGCTGCTGCTACTCAGAAACCCTAAACAAAAAAATCCAAGTCTAGATATTCATCTGATTTCAACATGCAAGAGTTCCTTCTTGCAAATCAAGGTTCAGGTAGTGTGAATGTGGGATCCGATGCTGCAACAACGTCTCCAACTGTGCAGATCGAAGAAAATCTTGTCAAAATCCCTAATTTTGAAAAAGGGGAAAGTGCTTTGGAAACTGAAGAGGCAAAATCAACTGTTCCTGACTCTCCTGAGAATGATGGAAGTGATGAAGACGACATCAATGCCAAGATTGCTGGAGATGCTCTCCAATCTTTGGCAAAAAGTGTTCCTAATGTCGATGTCGCACCGGATGCTTCAACACCCTTGGCGCAAGGTCAGGCTATACCTGATGTTGGAAAAGATGTTGTAACATCTGATGTTGAACCAGAAAAAGATGGGTCTGAGAAGACTGCTGAAGAAGATGTCAATAATGATGAAGATGTTGTGGTTCTGAAGTCTGTTGGTGTCACTCAAGCTGGAAAATCTGGTGTTGGTAGGAGACTGAGAGAAAGAAAAAGGAAAGAGACTGAGGTTGCAGTTGAAGCAACTAAGTCTGTGAAGAAGAAGAAGATTGTGTTGAGGCAAAACCCATTTTTGATATATGTTTTAATGACAACAAACCTTATGGAATAAATGTTAAGTTTTATGAATGGTGATCTACTGATGTTTGCACTTGAGTTTTTGTTGAAAGATAGATATTGACAAAAGTGGATGAGCTAGAGATCACTCACATCAACAAGTGCACTTTATATACTCAAGCAATGAAAGATTTGAAGTAGCATCACAAGCTTCATGAAGATTTTTAAAGGATGTTGTTTGAAGCATAAAAGGTTTCATGGGAAGGTTTAACAACAAAGTGATTTTTATGGTTAATAGTCTTCCTCATTATCACAAAGTTCACAATGAGTATTGAAGATTCAAGGAAAAGTATGAAGATCATAGTTGAAGAATCAAGATGGAAAAACTTGCATCACAAGCTACCTAAGAATATATTTGATGTTATTATGTCAAAACTCACATTGAGTTTTGTTACATGCTTTGAAGATTCACTACTACAATTAACATCAATTGAAATGATGCATATGTTGAAGATCGTCAAAACCTACTCAAAGTTTTATCTTATCAAAGCTTCTCAAGATGAGAGAGTTTGAGAATGATCTTCCATTAGTTTTCAAAGGAGCTTATGCACAAGGCATAAACATTTTTATCATTCTCTAAACTAGAAAATGATAATCCTCGTGATGAGTACACCCACGCCTCCACTAAATCATCTCAAAGATACTCAATGAACATGCAACAATGTGTGCAAAACATCAAAGAGAAATTATGGAAAGTTTTGCAACAACAAAAGATTTCAAAGTTGATTAACCAAAGAAAGAAACATTATCAACTCTTATGAAATAATGTTCCCATCATGAACATGTCCATTTCCCTCAAGGGCATTCATATCAGTTCAACAAAATTACAAGAATCAACTTTGAAGAAGAAATCATTTCAAAAGTTGAAATATTTATAAGTCAGGAGAACGTTCTCAGAACGGTCTCCCAAGTTTGCGTGTTCAAGGATAATCACTTTTCCATAAGTCAACTTGGTACTAGACAATCATGAACTTTTATATGAAAGTTATTTCAAGAATCATAACAATGAAATAAGTCATTTAAGGCAAGGAATTAATTATGACTAGAAAACATTCTCTTAGTCATATTTAAGGAATCACAAGAACACATATTTTGCCAAGGCTTATAATTCTCTCAAGAATAGTTGCTGGTGTAAATTAGACAAATGAGAATTAGACAACGAGTTGTAATTATTTGTGAAGAGAATTTAAATACAAACACATGGCAAGATCTTACTTCACAAGTGTCCTTTGATTTACTATTCACACGTCCTTGCAAGGACAACATGAATAGTTTCTCTACTACTCTATTATGAGCATTTACAGCTGCAAGACAACTTGCAACAGCTCTTTAATCACATGGGTATTATTCTCCTTCATTTTAACTATGATTTCCCAATGGTCTCCCAGATTTTGTGCCTACAAGCTACAATCTTATCCAAAGTTGTACCAAACTATTTCCACACATGGGCTATTGTTTTACAACGTTCATATGCTCAGAAAACAACTCATAATAGCTGGCACAACGGATATTTATGACATCACTACAATTCCATAAGCCAGAGACCATCAGAAGAACGTTCTCCAGACTAACTAAAAGGATAGATTTGATTGGACTGTTTTGCTTCTCTCACAACGGCTATTTTAATACTCTCAACTGTCATATTTGAAGTTCAAATATCATAAGAACTTCTCCATCTATAAATAACACCTTGGTTGCATTTGAAGAGTAAGAGTTCAAGCTACAAATCATCAAACACTTGTTTTTGTCAACAAGTCACAAAACTCTTCATTTATTAATCACACTCAAGATCTTCATTCTCATAAATACCTCTGAGTTTATTGAATAATTTTATTTGCTTCTCAAACTAATCTTTGAGTTTCCAAAAGCAAATACATCAAGAGACCACTTTTCAACACAATCCACTTTTAAGTGATTGTATCTTTGTCTCTTCATTTTACCACTCACACTCCAACTCTCTATCAACTCTTGGATCAAATATTATTGAGTGTATGAGTGTAGTTTATGTATAAGCTTCTAAACTAGTTTGAGTTTATTTGTAAGCTTAAAGATCCGAAACAAACTCCTTTGTAAAAGAAGATTGCTCAAGTCAATACGTAACTATTGATTGAGTGTTACCCTTACTAGCTTGTAGGGCTGGGGTAGATTTAAGCTTGAAGGGCTTAATGTTATTGATCTTGGTCTAGATCAAAGAAGAAGAATTGTATTTGAGATCGGTAGCATATCAAGATTATAGTGGAAAAACTCACAGGCGTGGGGACTGGACTAGCCCAAGATTTGGGTGAACCAGTATAAATTTTGTGTGTGAATCTCTCTTACTTTTAACCCTTTAATTTCTGTAAACACACATCACACAAACCACCTCATTTACATTTACTTTCAATTCTTACGCAACAAAGAACATTCTCTGAACATTCTCCAAATAGACTGTTTTATATTTCACTAACATTTATCCAAGTATATACTTGAGATCTATTTTATAGAGTGCAGGATTAAATTTTAAAAGGGTCACAATTCAAACCCCCTTTTCTTGTGACCATTTCTTCCACTTCAATTGGTATCAGAGCTCTGGCTCTAAGGCTTGAACACTTAACAGTGTTAGAGGAAAAGATTCAGGAAGAAGTGATGTCAAAACCTGCAAATCAAAGTTTGTGTCATACGTGCAAAAAGAAAGGACATTCCAAAACTAAATGTCCTCAGAAGAAGAAAATGCAAAGAAAGTTCGCTTCCAAGAAGAAAACCATGATGGCAACAAGAAGTGACTTTGATGATTCAAAAATAGAAGAAAAGGGCAGCACGTGTCTAATGGTAAATGAAGAGGTAAAAAATTCTATACCATGTTCTTTATGTATTGAAAGAAAATTTGAATTTGATAATCTTCTAAATGACTCAAACACTTTATCTCAAAAGTTTACCTTTCTAGAAAATCAACTATTTGAGATAAAGAAAGAAAATGAAAAATTACAAATCTTGAATGATAAATATTTTAAAACTATTCAACAATTGCAATACTCTCATTTGAAAATGTTTGAACAACAAAATATTATTAATGAGAAACAAATCACAAATCAACTTCTAGAATGTTCTAAAATCCATGAAGAGAATGTTGTTTTGAAAGGAGATGTTTTAGAATTGAAAAATGATATAACAAGCTCTGTAAAATCCAAAGAAACTTTTCAAAACATTAAACAATCACAAGTAGCAATTTTTGACAAAACTAGTTTAAATTGTAGAACTTTTCAAAAACAAAATTCTTATGAGAATATTTTTGTTCCTCATAAAGATCAAAAAATACAGAGATACAAATGTTCATATTGTTGCAAATATGGTCATATTGAATCCTTTTGTTTTAAGAAAAAATTCAAAAGAAAAGAACATTCTCATCCGAAACAAGAACATTCTCAGAATGGTCTCCAAATTTATTCTTACTCCAAAACTTCCTATAAGAGATCAACTTATCATCATAAGAAGAAATCTTATAAAAGGAATAACACTAATCCCCAAGGACCCAAATCACTATGGGTACCAAAGTCATTATTAACTTGTGTTGTAGGAATGTCTTTAAGTAATCAAGAAAAAGTCTTGATGCTTGAAAAATTGATGCTCATGGAACATGACTTTAGAAAGACAATATTTCCTGACATATAAAAAGGGAAGAATGGTGAATGTGCAACCTTTGAAATCATTGACAAAAATCAAACCAAAGGTACATTTATCATTAGTAAAATTATTTTGCTTAAATTAAGGATGATTGGTATGTTAAGATTTAACACATAACTTCATTATATTTTGTCAAAATTGAAATTGAAGTTATTTCCTTTTCATCCTCATGATCATGATTTTTCCTATTTTAATCTTTATGTTTAATACTTAGAAGAGTTTTAAATCAAAGCATGTTTTAATGTCTTTTGAAAAAGATAAAATGTTTTTGGCATAAATGGTTTGTCAAGTAAGTATGAAAACTTTTGTAAATTTATCCAATTTTGATCTAGTTAAATATCTTTCAAAAACTGGTTTTGAATATGATAAAATTTGTTAAACCTATTATGTCAATGGTAGTCTTCATATCAAAAATATGATTTTAACCATAAACTTCTTGAACTTCTTTATATTGGTTTATTTGTTCTAGTTTAACCATAAACCTCTTGAATTACTTTATATTGATTTATTTGTTCTAGTCAAAACTACAAGTCTTATCTTTTTGTAATACTTGAGGATTTATTCAAAGATTCACTTGAACTTTATTTTTAAAGTATAAGAATGATTTCTTTTAAAGTTTTTGTTATCTTTGAAAAATGGTTCAAACCTTAATAGCTCAAAAATCATTTTTTGTTGTAAGTAGTGATCATGGGGAGATTTTGAAAACTTTCTTTCAAAACATTCTTTGAAGAAAATGATTTTTCACTTGAATTTTCTTGATTTAGAATTTCAAGTAAAACAAAGTTGTTATAAAGAAATATTCAATGGATGAAATATTTTTAATCAAGTGTTGAAAAATACTTTTGAAAGAAACTATAAACATTGCATGCTATGTTTTTTGAAGGTTGTTTCTATCTTAAGTAAAACTCCATGCCACTTTAAAAAAATAGAAATTCATTCATATCATTCCCTTATACTTTGATGTCATTAATATGCTTGACATAGTGAAGAAAACATTGAGAAATTTATTTCAAAATATATAGAGCATATTTGTTTTACTCTCTCTAAGATGACAATATATGCAATCTAAATTCTCATGTTATATGGCATAATCATGCATATTATTTTTGATGAGTTTGATAAGCTTCATGTAAAAAGAAGAAATGATTATGATGTTGATGATAATGAACAACAACAAGACATCATAGATCACATCGTTCTTCCAAACGCAAGAACTTTTTTTTTTCATTAGAAGGAGCAATGGTATATGGAGAAAATTGATACACCACTATGAAATTATGATGAAATGATTTAATCATAAAGTATAATCTTGAAATGTTCATGCTGTTATGGTAACAAATGTCAAGGGCAAATGACCTCTCATTAAGGGACTAAATCTTAGTCTAAGTCCATTCGTTTGGTGTACCTTGATGCATCGTTGCATTTTGACTCAAGTATAGACATTGGTATTAATCCAACTCCTTCACGAGTTACTGCAACAATTCTTGGAGATTCTTTAACCACAACTGATTCTTTGAACCACTCGTTTTTCTTGCCTCCTACAAATTATTACCAAAGATCTTTTGATTCATTTTCTAGCTCTTAATTCATGAAACATTTTCTCAAAATACCCAGCCTATATTACCCCAAAATGCATGTTTCCATATTCTCTACATTTGCTGCATCATTTAGTGATGAAGCAAACATCAGGCCTAAGAATTCTAAAATGGGAAGAGAAGAATTTGAAAATGAGAGCAACTTAGATGAGTTACTTGAAAAGTTGTGTTGAATCTAGGAGATCAATCTAAGAACGGTCTTCCTACCAAGACAAAGAATTTTTTCTTGAAGACAACCAATTTTAATCCTACCTCTCTTTAATATTTACACCTCATTGATTTTGATTCAAGCATTGACATTGATCTTGGATTAACCTCTTCTCAAATCGATGTTATGACATTTAAAGGCCTTACTTTCACAACCAACCCAAATAACCAATCACTCTTTTCACTGTTTATAAATTGTACCCATCCTTCTCCGCAATCCATCCTTGTTTTGAATTCTTAAGGAATTGGTTAAAAGAGCCATTGATGGAATGAGAACTAAATTTTCTTGTGATGAAAATAAGAAGATGAATATGCATGTGAATGTCATTCTTGAAAGATCATAAATATTTTAAGAATGTTCTCAAGAAAAATCAAAGGATGATGAAATCATAATGTTTTGACTATAACATTGAGTCATGGGTAAATTGTTCTAAACACGATGTTATCTTCATCCCTATTACCTAAAGTTACTCTACAAGATGATAAGTCTTAGAGAATATCTAAGAAGATGAATTTACTCAACATTGGAGAATGCATCAAAGGATAAAACTTCTCTTCTCAACCATCAATCAAATGTCCTCCATTTACAATGATGAACATGCGGTGGAATTACAAGATAATTAAAGATGCTCTCATCTTTGAATCTCAAGTAAGGAAATCCATCAAATGAGGTACGCAAAATTCTAAAGTTTCTAACATTTGCATCATAATAAGTTTGAATATCTTTATGCAATGTTATTATGTGATTGATTGGATAATCTTGAAATTTAGAATGCATTATGACTTTTCTTCATGCAAGTATATGACTTTAAAGCTTAAATGGTACATCATTGTTTTGTCATGACTTGTATATGCATATGCTAAATTTATAGCCTAAATGCATTAAGTTTTGCACTCTTGACTCATACACTCTTTATGATCTTTGCTCACACATTGCAAAATAAATTTTTTTAAATCATCATGCTAAGTGTGTAATGAATGAACATCATTGTTGTGCAAAATCACATTTTTACATCCTTGTAAGCAATACTTTTTCAAATATGCTATACTTGTATTGCTATCAAAGTTTTGTTAAGGGCTGTTTATTTATCAAGTTAGATTTTTCCCATAAGTTTTGGCTATATTTTTCAACGATCAAACTTAATTTTAAATGCTAAAAGACGATTGAATTAACACTAGTCTTCAATCATTTTCTCGGTCTTCTTGTGACAAATGTTTTAAAATACATTGATCACATTATTGATCAATATTTTTTAAGTGCAAGTCATATTATGTGCTTAAGGAAAACTTACTCATAATGATCAATGAATAATTTTTGGAGTTAGTCTCTTAATTATTCTTCATGATAAACCCAAAATTTTAGAACAAGAAAAATGACAAAGACTCGTGATTTTGATAATCAAATATATGTCATATTTTGTTGTTACATAAGCTTTACTTATAGTACACTTTTTTATTATTTCTATAAGTTTTGAATATGAACATTTTTCTCAATATAAAGCTTTGAATGAAACCATTTGTTTGTTACACTACATCTTGATTAATATATATTTTGCTTAATGCAAGTGTAACTTTTTGAATATGGTTTTTCAAAATTGAGATTTTGTTATGGTTTATGTAAAATACTCTTCTTCAATAATCTTAAATGAATATCATTTTTGTTGGATTCATTCTTTGAAGGATTTTAGCTAAAGAACATTTGATTGGTCTTCATGAGAATAATTTTGTGTCTACTCTTCATAAAATTAGAATTTGACCTAAAAAGAATAATTCTTGCACATTTTTTTCTTAAATTCATATTAAACTTTTTCTCAACACAAAAGTGTTATTTCTACACTTGTGTGTACTGTTGTCATAATTGAGATGTGAACAAATATTTATTTATTTTTTTTTTTGCAAAGGATTAAACTTTGAATATTTTGCTTTGAAAAAGAATCATCTTCAATATTAGAATATTCAGAAAAGAGAGAAATTTGTTTTTGACATTATGTCAATTTACTCTGATTTCACAGCTTCCTAATATGCGTAATTTTATCTCTAATTTTAAACTTCATGGACAAACTTCAAATGATCATTTATTCTTCAAATGACTACATTGTCTTGTCCATCTTTTTGCAAATGATATTGTTTTAAAGGAAAATATTACCTCCACCCAAATAAATTGAAACATTTATAATTCTCTCTAATTTTAAAAATTTTGTGGACAATTTTCAAATGATCTTCTATCTTTCAAAATACTACAACATAATCTTTGTCCATTTTTTTGAGAATTATTATGTTATAAAGAAAACTATTACCTCTACCTAAACAAATTGAAACATTTAGAGAATATTCATCTCATAAGACTTAGGGGGAGTTTTTTAAATTTAAGAATGTGTTTTTATTTACAACTTACATTGTCATTGAGGTCAAAACCATTTTTTTTTTTTGTAAAAATCAAGAATGTATAACATCTATTTATAAAAATCAAATGTTTATATGTGTTTACATGTGATTTAAATCATTATTCATGTTATGATAGAAATATTGATTAGAATGATTATTAATCATCATACATGACATGTGCTTTAATGTTTAAATGCAAACTTGAAAAGTTTGATATATGAATGAACTTCTAGATTATATGATTTTTGTGCACAATACATTTCTACTCTTGAATTCTATCATTGCACTTCATATTTTAAATTATCCCCAATACTTTTTGATAGATGACAAAAGGGGGAGATATATATATGATGAGAGAGAAATATTAGATGAAACTAACTAATGAAGAATATTTGAATTAACAAATGTTAGATGGAACTAACTAATGAAGAATGTTTGAATTAACCTCTTGCATGTATTTAGGGGGAGTTTAATTAGAATGATAAATATTAAACTCTTGCATGTGTTTAGGGGGAGTTTAATTGCATATCTATGAACATTCTTGCATTTGTTATTATATCCATCTATAAAACATAAGATTTATTCAATAGGTTTGTCATCATCAAAAAGGGGGAGATTGTTGAGGCAAAACCCATTTTTGATATATGTTTTAATGACAACAAACCTTATGGAATAAATGTTAAGTTTTATAAATGGTGATCTACTGATGTTTGCACTTGAGTTTTTGTTGAAAGATAGATATTGACAAAAGTGGATGAGCTAGAGATCACTCACATCAACAAGTGCACTTTATATACTCAAGCAATGAAAGATTTGAAGTAGCATCACAAGCTTCATGAAGATTTTTAAAGGATGTTGTTTGAAGAATAAAAGGTTTCATGGGAAGGTTTAACAACAAAGTGATTTTTATGGTTAATAGTCTTCCTCATCATCACAAAGTTCACAATGAGTATTGAAGATTCAAGGAAAAGTATGAAGATCATAGTTGAAGAATCAAGATGGAAAAACTTGCATCACAAGCTACCCAAGAACATATTTGATGTTATTATGTCAAAACTCACATTGAGTTTTGTTACATGCTTTGAAGATTCACTACTACAATTAACATCAATTGAAATGATGCATATGTTGAAGATCGTCAAAACCTACTCAAAGTTTTATCTTATCAAAGCTTCTCAAGATGAGAGAGTTTGAGAATGATCTTCCATTAGTTTTCAAATGAGCTGCTGCACAAGGCATAAACATTTTTATCATTCTCTAAACTAGAAAATGATAATCCTCGTGACGAGTACACCCACGCCTCCACTAAATCATCTCAAAGATACTCAATGAACATGCAACAATGTGTGCAAAACATCAAAGAAAAATTATGGAAAGTTTTGCAACAACAAAAGATTTCAAAGTTGATTAACCAAAGAAAGAAACATTATCAACTCTTATGAAATAATGTTCCCATCATGAACATGTCCATTTCCCTCAAGGGCATTCATATCAGTTCAACAAAATTACAAGAATCAACTTTGAAGAAGAAATCATTTAAAAAGTTTAAATATTTATAAGTCAGGAGAACGTTCTCAGAACGGTCTCCCAAGTTTGCGTGTTCAAGGATAATCACTTTTCCATAAGTCAACTTGGTACAAGACAATCATGAACTTTTATATGAAAGTTATTCAAGAATCATAACCATGGAATAAGTCATTTAAGGCAAGGAATTAATTATGACTAGAAAACATTCTCTTAGTCATATTTAAGGAATCACAAGAACACATATTTTGCGAAGGCTTATAATTCTCTCAAGAATAGTTGCTGGTGTAAATTAGACCAATGAGAATTAGACAACGAGTTGTACTTATTTGTGAAGAGAATTTAAATACAAACACATGGCAAGATCTTACTTCACAAGTGTCATTTGATTTACTATTCACACGTCCTTGCAAGGACAACATGAATAGTTGTTCTACTACTCTATCATGAGCATTTACAGCTGCAAGACAACTTGCAACAGCTCTTTGATCACATGGGTATTATTCTCCTTCATTTGAACTATGATCTCCCAATGGTCTTTCAGATTTTGTTCCTACAAGCTACAATCTTATCCAAAGTTGTACCAAACTATTTCCACACATGGGCTATTGTTTTACAACGTTCATATGCTCAGAAAACAACTCATAACAGCTGGCACAACGGATATTTATGACATCACTACAATTCCATGAGCCAGAGACCATCAGAAGAACGTTCTCCAGACTAACTAAAAGGACAGATTTTATTGGACCGTTTTGCTTCTCTCACAACGGCTTTTTTAATACTCTCAACTGTCATATTTGAAGTTCAAATATCATAAGAACTTCTCCATCTATAAATAGCATCTTGGTTGCATTTGAAGAGTAAGAGTTCAAGCTACAAATCATCAAACACTTATTTTTGTCAACAAGTCACAAAACTCTTCATTTATTACTCACACTCAAGATCTTCATTCTCATCAATACCTCTGAGTTTATTGAGTAATTTTATTTGCTTCTGAAACTAACCTTTGAGTTTCCAAAAGCAAATACATCAAGAGACCACTATTCAACACAATCCACTTTTAAGTGATTGTATCTTTGTACCACTCACACTCCAACTCTCTATCAACTCTTGGATCAAATATTATTGAGTGTATGAGTGTAGTTTATGATCTTACCTGATCAGAAGGGTTTGGCCGGCAGCAGTTATTCAGCAAGCCCCTTTGTTGAAGCGAAAGGGGGGTGTGTACCTGTATGCACTCCGACGCTCAAGTCAGTGATTTGCGATAGCTTAAGGTTTTCAGAAATTGGTAAAACGTACCTGACTCCTCTGAAATGAGGAGTATATATATCCCCAGCGCTAGGCTAATGCCCTTAATGGGCAGTTAATGCCCATTAAGTGGCTGCCGGAATTTGGCCGTTGGGCCATGATGAGCAGTTAATGCTCATCATTCCGGTGGTCGGCCGTTATAGAATGCAAGATTCTGTATCGTTGGCCGACGGGGAGGGTGCCCTTCTGGAGGGCAGAGCCTTTGATCTTGAGGAGACATGGACTTAGAGGTCCTGTCCAGAACAGATGCCCCCCAAGTCGTTATGCTCGTTCACGAGCATGATGACTTTAACTTTGACAATAAGCCTTTGTTTGCGCACACGAACAACGAGGATTACGGATTCGTTTGTTATCAACGAGCACCGTTGTACACGAGGATCATGAGTCGTTTGTTCGTGTCGAGGAGCTCATGAGGAAATTTTCTGCAAGGATTATAAAGTCTTTGCGTTTGTTTAGCGTCGATCGTTTCTTTGATCTCGTGGAAAATTATCATTGAGGAGGAAAACGTTAACCGTTTCTTCATCCTCGCGTCTTCGAGGATCATTTGATTTGTTGATTTTTCTTGAGGATCCTGCTATTTATTGCGAGGATTTTAATTTGCCCTCATCCGTTGAGATTCTCTCGATGATAGCGCCATTAATCACGACGATCTTTTCGTGGAGATTTTCTCGGATTTTGCGAGATTTTCGCGTTTAGTGGATGTGACCTGAAAGGACAAACCGCTTCGTCTCTAAGTGCCACGTGTAAAGGCAACTCTAAACGTTTGAGTGCCTAGGGTCGTAGCTTCTGTTCACGAGGTCGTTTCTAAATCGTTGGATTTTCGCACCTTTTTGTTTTGTGATGATTTAACCCGAAGCGTTGGATCGTTTTAGATCACAGCCCTTGGATCAAAGCAACGTATCAGATTTGGGTGGCGTCGTTCTGTTTTGAACAGGTGCGAAAGCATGGGATTCTTCTATATATAGAGAAAAGAAGGGATTTTTGAAGTTTCACTTCATTTATCCGTTCTAGCTTCTGCATTTTCAAAGCTCTCTCCCTTCAACTTCTTTTTGCTTATCTCTGGAGATCTAAGCCTTTGCCATCACCAAGACTCGTCTTTTCCTACTCCAAATCACTAATCAAGTAAGTGTTTTACTTCCTCTCTCGTTTTACAGTATTTGATTTCGTGTTTTTAGTTTTTGGAGTTTGTCTGTGACATGGTGGTTTTGGGATTTTATAAGTGGTGGTTAACACCCTCTATCCCCCCAAAAAGGTAGTTTTAGTGTGAAAGACTAGAACTTTCGTAGTTTTTCGTCTTCCGGGACGGTGGTTGTAGGCGTTTAAACGCCTTTGCGATTTGTATTTTTACTATTTGGCTCTGTCGTTTAGGATGTTGTAGCGACCATTCGTGTGCTTTTATCTCGAGCACTCATAGGTAGAAACGAATGCTCGATAGATTTTAGCTTAGTTACTAACATATTAAGAGTTCACAGAATCCTCGCCATCTACGCTTCGCGACCATTTGGCTCTTACCTTCGTTGTGCGAGCAACGTTAAGGATTATTTCGAAACGCATGTCCACGCCCTTTCACTTGAACAGCGGTGGAAGGGTGGATTTGATATTTCAAAGATGTCGAATTCACTTTTTCTCTTCCTCGTCTTTCAGGTTTAAATGGCAGAAGAGCCCTCGTCGTCAAATGCTAATTTCAACGAAGAAGGAGATCCCTTGCTCGTGGAAACCCAAGATGAGCCTGAGGTGCCGGAATCCTCGGAGCCCATAGAGGAACAACCTCCAATTACGGCTGGTACAGAACCCGAGGACTGGGTCGCGGATGAACCACGGTTGACGCGCTCGCGGTTCTCCGGGCAACCAGATGGGGTAGAGATCCCAGGACTCTTTAAAGTTATTGAAGATCCCCCTAATGACAATTGGGAGATCATCGTCCCCGGGAAGCGTCGTCGCGTTTACCATAATTTTGGATTCGCGAACTTCTCTATGTATCAGATCGCGTTTCAACACTTTGGGTATAGGTTACCCTTTATAGATTTTGAGGTGGCCGTGTTCCATCATTTAATGGTCGCTCCTTCACAACTGCACCCAAACTCTTTGGCCTTCTTGAGAGCCTTTAAGATAGTTTGCAGTCATTTAGACATTGTTCCAACTCTTCCCCTCTTCTTCTATGTGTTCGGGCTCCAACGCTCGAAGCTCAAAGGAGACTCACACAGGCTAGGTTGGGTGTCGTTTAAGCAGACTCGGTGCTTATTCTACATGTACGAGTAGTCTCTACGACCCTTTAAAGATGAGTTCTATATTGTTCGCCCCAAGAATTCTCAGGGTTGGGCGGATGTTATTGTTCCTGACCCTGATCGAGATGAGAATGGGAATGTCGTTCTTGGGGAGAACGGGCAACCTGTTTTGGTTGACTATGGAAAGTTCCATTTTCGCTGGGAAGTGGAGCACTATCTGGTGCCCGCTAAGAAGTTCACTACTCCGAAGAAGGAGTTAACTCCCGAAGAGTGGGAGGATTTCTTGAAACTGCAAAATTTCGTCAGGAGTTTCAAGGGGAAGACAGTAGTTGACGAGGATGGTGTTCCCTGTCTCGACGACGAAGGGAATCCTTTGACGGTTCCTCGTTACATTAATGTGAAGAAGATCCTTGCTTGCGCGACTCGTGCCGAAGCCGAGGAAGCCCTTAGTACGCTTGTTTACATGACTTTGTTTTTCGCTTATATGATTTACTTGTCATTGTTTATTTCTCTTTATTGTTTGTACTAATGGTCGTATGTTTCCCTTTCTTTGCAGTCAACATGGTGAGTGCACGGGAAAAGCTTCGTCGCGCTGCGAAGGCCAAAAATGCTCGCAACGGTGATGATAATGCCAATGTTGTCCTTCCTCCTCCAGTCGCTGAAAAGCGCACTACTGAGTCGACCAGCGCTGATGCTCGTCCCACCAAAGTGCAGAGGACTGCCACATGTGGGGCAGGAGGCTCCGTTCGCGGTAGCCCTCATTTCTTGCCCGATGTTGGGGTTCGTGCTGGTCGTTTCGTTGTGCCTTCTGTTTTCACTCATGGAAACCTGCTCGATAAGAACACGGAGGTCGTGATAGATGAAGCTGAGCAAGCGATCATCCATGATATGGGACCAGTGGCTTTGAAGGCAGAGTTGGCTACAGCAACTGTTGTTGCGTTCAAGCTCATCGAGATTGCCAACTTCTTAAATGGTCGTGAAAGCCGTTACCTGAGTGATAGGGACAAACAAAAAAAACGTGCAGATGACCTGGGTTTGAAGTTGGGTGAAACGGAGGCTGCCTATGAGGATTACAGGAACAAGTATACCCTGCAGCAGGAGATGGCGAGCACGCTGGTGACCAGGGAGCGGGAGTTGGAGGACTTAACAAAAAAGTTTAAGGAGCTGGAGGTCACTTGCGCGCAGCTGGATGCTCGTAACAAAGAGTTGGAAAAGCGAGCTGAGACTACTCCTTCCGTTTGCAGCGAAGAAGAGGATGTTGTTGACCCCGATGGGGTTTATCGGAATTCAAGCCGCGCGGACCTTATCAAGAAAATTGCTGAGTGTGAAGACTCAATGGTCGAGGTTGGGCATAGCAGTTTTGTTAATGTTGTTGCTCAACTCAAAGTCTTGAACCCGGGGGTGGAGCTCGTGGAAGCTGACCTCGATCAGCTCAAAGAAGTCATCGATGGAGTCATCGCCTCTCCTCCTCCTGCTGAAGATTAGGTTTGATGTTGTAATTCGTGCTGGCGTTATGCTCGCCTTTTTGCACTTGGGCGTTTGTTTGCCCTTTTGTGTTGAATCATTTTGTTGGGCAGTCCTCGAGGCTGCCCTTTATTGTAACTAAGTACAATTTTTCTTCAATGCACTTTATGATTTAGTTAAATCTGCTTATTCATTATGTTCGTATTTTTATTACTCTTATGCACGCTTTTTCTTACGATGCACGATAATTGAATACGTCCTGCGATATCCATACTTAGGATTTTTTTGAATGTTTATGTGGCTGTTGCACGAGATAGAATGTATCTACGAACGCCATGCTCGAGTAGTGTGGGGAACTTGCTCGAGTGTTTGGATCGGGTTTCCAAACGAATAGCGATGATAGAATCGTCGGAGATTTTATCCTCGCGGCCAGAGTGTCCCATTGTAACGCCCCAACTAAAAATATCTAGAATATTTAGTCAAAGCATTAAAAACTGGAATCTGAGTACATTAATTTAAAAGAAATAAAGCTGAATAATATATTATCATTAAGATAATAATGAATATTCGATACAGACAGCGGAAGAAGAAACTACAACAGATCAACAAGTTAAATAAAACAAGGAAGAAGACTAAGTCTTCTAAGCTGACAATCCAAGCACTGCTCCAATCGTCAGATCCATCCTGGTCCCTGCTCCAAAAATGACCTGTCTTACCTATATCAAAAAGGGAGTGGGGTGAGACAGTCACTTCGTCCCAGTGAGTTCTACTACCCTCCTAGGCTATAAAGCCGGGGCTCCTAATCAGTCATATCATAATCTATATCCATAGCATAATTATCTTAAGCAATAATATAAAGGTGTAACACAAAGTTTATCTTGTTCATTTTAAACCGCAAACCCTCTAAGGTGAGCACGTCTCAGGGGTTCGCCTTATCCGCGAGCAGAAAGCACTCCGGCATAAAGCTCACATAAATTTTCTAATGGAACATCTAAAACGAAGTCCATACTGATATCATGTTCATATAATTAATTCGACTGATCACTAAATTATTAACATGCTACCAATAATTTCCCAAGCCCGGGGAGCATACATCATTTCTAGATTCCTTAAGTTAAGCCCTAATGATTATCTGTGATTAACATTCTGTTTAACATTATATTATTTAGATTACTGCAAATTAGCTGAGACAATGAGGATATAAAACGAGTATGAGGTTTTTAGAAAATAATTGAAAAGTTAGTGACTTTCTGCACTTAGCTCGCTACAGCGAGCAAGCCAGCTCGCCATGGCGTGATTATAGGTCCTGGCCTAAATCAACTCGCTAGGCGAGCAGGTGCTCGCCATGGCGAGTTTCATCAGCCCAGAAACCCAGCTCGCCATGCATGCTCGCTTGACACTCGCTATGGCGAGTTCATGCAGAGAGACCCCTGTTTTACGAAAATCAACAGTTTAAAAGAGAAATACCTACAATCCTCATTTATAACAGTGCAGTAATGTAAAACATATAATATAGAACAGAACGGAGGGAAAATTTGGGAGTTAATTCCCCTCACACAACAAAGTCCCTAATTCCTAAATTAACATGCATACTTCATAATTTTGGAATCTAAACTACACTAGCCTAAGAACCCACCTGATAATAGGAGCTTTAAATCGCTCCTTGGGCTCTACACAGCTACCACAGACTCTCAGCAACACCCACGAACAGACTTGGCCAGAAATTGGAATTTTGTGAAAATATGAACCCTTAGCTTGCTCTATGATTTTGGGTTGTGTTTGAGGCTTGATACAGAGAGGTATAATAACAACACCATAGATTTCCTACTGATAGCACAGAGATGAACTTGTTTCTAATTGCATGCAAGAAGATTGTGTGGAGTTTTAGTGAGAGTGAAAGGGGGTTGTTGTTGTTGTGTGGAAGAGAGGAAGAGAGAGCCTAGGTGTCTAATTTCTGGTGTTTGCATGTTGTTTGCATGTAAGAAATTTCTGAAGCTTGGACAGTTTGAATGTAGAGAGTTTTTGAAATCATGATGAACATGTGATGATGGAAAAATAAGTGGAGACTTGGAACTTGTCATGTGTATGTGTGTATATTGCGTGAGAGGGAGAGGAGAGAGTAGAGCTGAGGGTTTCAATTTCTGAATTTGTGAAAGAATGAATTAGAAGTGCATGTATCATCCTTTTGTATTAAAAGATAGTGTGATGAGGTGTTAACTTATGAAGGGAATGTAATGGGATGTTAGCAAGTGTCCTAATAGGTGGAATTATATGGTGAGGTGTTATTGTGAGGTTGAATATGGAAAAAGAGTCACAAGTTTAAGGAGATTGAGTCACCAAATTTTGCATGTAGAATAAGTAGGTGAGTGTAGTGGTAGAATGAGTCATGAGGTGAGGTGTTACAAGGAGAAGAGATATTAGCTTGAGTGGGAAATGAATCACTAGCAAGAGAAATTGAGGGAGGAGAGATTGAGTCTTAGTATTAATTAATTCTCAAGTGTGAGATTTAAAGTGTTAATGTGTAGTTTGAGTTCAATTAGAATTTCTAATTTCTACACATCATACACCTACTTTCTCAAGACTTAATTAATTTCCACTAATCGATCTTGAAATTAGTAGAGAAATTCTAATTAAAAATTAATTAGGAATTTTGGAAGCTGGGATGTTACAATCTACCCCCCTTAAAGAAATTTCGTCCTCGAAATTAAGAAATTTATCTTTAGAAAGGATAGAGTCATCTTTTCTTGTGTCAGATTCCCGTTTCTGAGTGAGTTAGTCGTCATGGGGCTGAGCCCATCCGACTTGGATTATTGGAATTATCTTGTTCCAAGGGATCCTAACTTCACAATCAACTATACAAACTGGTTTCGGATGGTAAATTATGTCGGACTGAAGATCAATCTCTATATGCTGATAAAGATCGAGAATGAATTTCCGAAGGTGAGACACAAGAGACACGTCGTGTAACCCTGGCCTGAATGGAGATAGAGTTAACTGACAGGTTACTGAGTCGACCCGTCGAAGGATCCGATAAGGCCTTATACACTTTGGATAGAATTCCTTCGTTTGAGAACACCTCGTAGTTCCAACTTTGGCGTTACTCTCAAGAATACTTGATTACCTTTATTCCTTTGGAATAAAACTTTCCTCTCTCAAAGGGCTATCGCCCCAAAACTGATTATCTAACCATATTTTCGCCTGATCTCGTGCTGCGCACTCTGATCTGACTACTTATAGTCATCCCCTATTCATCTGCGTCAACATAACCTTACTCCAAATTGTCTAATACAATGACGCACCATCTCTTCTGTACCAATCAACTTCTACCATTGATACATCTTTCATTGGATAACTCCAAACAGTAACACTTGTTTTACTTTGTGAAAGCAGGTATACGACAGTATTCCCATTACTTATCTACAGTCCATCATGTTCGCAACACTTTAGCATGCGGTACTCATTATCATCTCACACTACACTTCCACAGGTCGGTATCTGGCCTGGTTGTCGCTATATGAATAGCTGAATGGGATAAGTTTGGGTATTGATAATGACAATCCAAAATCTTTCTCTCTGAGGTTTTTTTTTTCTCAATTCCGAACGCTGCAGCTCGCGACACGTCACATGTACCACTATCCCGTTCATGTTGTTTAACATACTCCAGGATAGATCGAAATATAAAACGAATGGAGAACGCTTAAGCACTATAGATCCTTTCGCTAATGAGTTAGACTCATCTGCAACCGAGTCTATAGTACTACAGAATTTTCCACCTACTATTTTAATCCATCCTAGCACACACTGTGGTCGAGTAGTACATTTAACACATCGAGGAGCTGAGGTTCGAATCTTCCTTCAAGGATAAGGTTAGGTCGTATAATTCACTGATAGGCTGACATGAAAGATTCTGGCTAGAGTGATTGGATTCTAATGACGGTTAACTGTATACGGAAAGTTTGCACATTCGACACAAAACTAGATTTGAATCCCTTGTCCAAGAATAGTCAGTGTGCAATTGTAAGAATGGAATTCGCAATAAGGAAACTCTTTTGCTCTACACGAGAATTGGATTTATGATGATCTGAATCTATCGTAGATAATGTACAGAGAAACTGAAACAGTCGACAGGGAGAGTGAAATGGTTCAAACTCGAATTCAGAGAATGGTTTTGATGATATATCTAGATACTAATACTTCTGCTAGCTCCTATTTCTATGTAATTGGAAAGATTGGAAACTTAACTGGAGTTTAGCTGACGAGACTACGAAAGTATACCCAATGCACTGGAAATGATGATGGATCAATCAGGTGCACGAATACCTATGTGATTAACTGGTACTGACACTGAACAAAATAGTTCGGCGGGTAATTGACTAATGATACTGATTAAAAGATCCATACGATGAGTGGGAGCTTGAACTGAATTTACACGTGTTCTCTCCAGATAAACTGGACTCCACGAATTATATTCAGTTACTAACAGCGTAACTGAAAGGGCTGAAAGATTGAACAGGATTACTTGTAAGTAAAATCTCGCAAGGTTGGTATAACTGAACGATGTCGAATTTTTTTTTTTTTTGGAAGTTTATCTTTCAACTAATCCGGGTGATAATTATGTTTGACAGATGATAAGGCACGAGAAGGAATTATCTGTCTGGAACATAAGCAGACAAGTTAGGGAATGAACCCGTTCCACGTTCCTATGTCTAATGGATACTCAATCCAACATAGTTTGGTTCGATGAACTTAGCTTTGGTAAAGATTTGAAGGTAAGATCACGAATTTGGAGTTTGGCCCCTATTGATTCATGTTCAAGTCAGGTTATTGGTAGGCACTCCTAATGGAAATCTGACTGACTCTACAGATTTCTAACTCGAAGGTCTAAATGAAAGAAAATGCTAAATGGCTAATAAAATAAATCCAACTCAATTATTTTTGATACGAGATAACTAACATACGTAATAGATGAGTGATCTAGATGGCTGAAGGCACTAATGATAACTTCTGACTTGCTAATCTGAACGAGGCTGGAATACTAGTGATATGGTACTAAGACTGATCCTACGGAGGTAGGCTGCTCTATGGTAATGAGTTCCTATAGACAATGTACTGGATGATTCTATAGCATCTGGCGTCTAAGGAAATTAATAACACGGGTGGTTAGACTGGATTTTCTCTCACAAGGTGTATACCTAGGCCACGACACTAAGCTGCTAATGTAGCAGATGCATGATAGTGTTAAGTAAACTACCTGGCTACTAAGTTTGGTCAAGAGATATTTCTACTTGTCGTTCGGAGTGAGGTTATGTTCCAATTAGTTTGGTGTGATCTCTAATGTAACGTGATAAGCTAAGACTATCTCACTAGGCTTATATTAATTCCCTGAGTGGTAACATGATAGGTTGGAAAGTAAGAGAGTGTTGAATCGAAGGTGGCCTAATTCAACTATTTTCCTATATACTTGGTTAGGTAGTTAATGGCACTGAGTTACTAGCTCAAGATAATGGAATAACTACACCTAATAAGTCTATATAGGTAATCAGTTTATAAGGTGAAATTCCTAATTGTTACATCTGATAATGCTCAACCTCTAGTGGTAAGGTACAACTATTGGTTGCTACTTACAAGGGCTAATTCGGTTGATTCTTGTTTCTACTGCTCACGAATGATGTCTTATGAATTAAGTCAGGTATCTAAATAGTGTTGTGAAGTGATTCCTAATTGTTACTCTAATCAAGGTTGATCTCAAATGGTTTGCTGAGTTAACTGACCTAGACTGGTATCGCCAAAAGGAAATTCTATTTGTTATGTTAAACGGATCCTGGCTTCTAGCGATATGGTAGGAATACAAGTTATGATTTTGAAAATCTGAATTATTCTTATTGAAGCATCAAGAGCTGGCTTTCTATAGGATAATCTATTGGGAAGTTCTCAGATGAGTATGGTTATGGATAAATATTCCAACTTGGTTTCTCTAGTATGGTACGGAACAGATCTTACAACACTGGCAAAGCTCACGTCTGACAGGTAAGGCTAAGTATCTAGGAAGAGTCCTGATCTACTGAAGGTTGAATCTTACTTGGCTTACGTGTTTCTTATAAACATGTCCACCAGAATGTATGGTTACTTCTCAAGTTCGGGGAATTTTACTTGACACACGGTGTCAGTTGGATACTAGAATGACCTACACACCTACGTTCTTCCATGAACTGTTCTCTTATCATCTCTAGAATTTCTTACTACCATTGGTCTTAATCCAAATAATCCATCTTAGCTCTTTGTATACTCGTTGGCGTTGCGCCACTTACTCCTTCAGTCCTAACTATTCCAGCTCTAACATCCGGTTAGAGAAAGTTCTCGCCAACGATTGCTTCTGAACTGCATCTCTACTACGATCTTCTTACATAACCACCGTGGTCCACTTCGGTTCTCAACCGTAATACCCTGCCTACCATGCACAATACTGAGTTGATCAGACTCAGCACGCGATGGTTTCAGCGTAAACAGTCCAGACTCCAAAGGGTCTGTATTACTAAGGAAATGATTGAAATGACTCATGGCGAGGTCCGATACTAGATCGACCTGCTCTGATACCAATTGTAACGCCCCAACTAAAAATATCTAGAATATTTAGTCAAAGCATTAAAAACTGGAATCTGAGTACATTAATTTAAAAGAAATAAAGCTGAATAATATATTATCATTAAGATAATAATGAATATTCGATACAGACAGCGGAAGAAGAAACTACAACAGATCAACAAGTTAAATAAAACAAGGAAGAAGACTAAGTCTTCTAAGCTGACAATCCAAGCACAGCTCCAATCGTCAGATCCATCCTGGTCCCTGCTCCAAAAATGACCTGTCTTACCTATATCAAAAAGGGAGTGGGGTGAGACAGTCACTTCGTCCCAGTGAGTTCTACTACCCTCCTAGGCTATAAAGCCGGGGCTCCTAATCAGTCATATCATAATCTATATCCATAGCATAATTATCTTAAGCAATAATATAAAGGTGTAACACAAAGTTTATCTTGTTCATTTTAAACCGCAAACCCTCTAAGGTGAGCACGTCTCAGGGGTTCGCCTTATCCGCGAGCAGAAAGCACTCCGGCATAAAGCTCACATAAATTTTCTAATGGAACATCTAAAACGAAGTCCATACTGATATCATGTTCATATAATTAATTCGACTGATCACTAAATTATTAACATGCTACCAATAATTTCCCAAGCCCGGGGAGCATACATCATTTCTAGATTCCTTAAGTTAAGCCCTAATGATTATCTGTGATTAACATTCTGTTTAACATTATATTATTTAGATTACTGCAAATTAGCTGAGACAATGAGGATATAAAACGAGTATGAGGTTTTTAGAAAATAATTGAAAAGTTAGTGACTTTCTGCACTTAGCTCGCTACAGCGAGCAAGCCAGCTCGCCATGGCGTGATTATAGGTCCTGGCCTAAATCAACTCGCTAGGCGAGCAGGTGCTCGCCATGGCGAGTTTCATCAGCCCAGAAACCCAGCTCGCCATGCATGCTCGCTTGACACTCGCTATGGCGAGTTCATGCAGAGAGACCCCTGTTTTACGAAAATCAACAGTTTAAAAGAGAAATACCTACAATCCTCATTTATAACAGTGCAGTAATGTAAAACATATAATATAGAACAGAACGGAGGGAAAATTTGGGAGTTAATTCCCCTCACACAACAAAGTCCCTAATTCCTAAATTAACATGCATACTTCATAATTTTGGAATCTAAACTACACTAGCCTAAGAACCCACCTGATAATAGGAGCTTTAAATCGCTCCTTGGGCTCTACACAGCTACCACAGACTCTCAGCAACACCCACGAACAGACTTGGCCAGAAATTGGAATTTTGTGAAAATATGAACCCTTAGCTTGCTCTATGATTTTGGGTTGTGTTTGAGGCTTGATACAGAGAGGTATAATAACAACACCATAGATTTCCTACTGATAGCACAGAGATGAACTTGTTTCTAATTGCATGCAAGAAGATTGTGTGGAGTTTTAGTGAGAGTGAAAGGGGGTTGTTGTTGTTGTGTGGAAGAGAGGAAGAGAGAGCCTAGGTGTCTAATTTCTGGTGTTTGCATGTTGTTTGCATGTAAGAAATTTCTGAAGCTTGGACAGTTTGAATGTAGAGAGTTTTTGAAATCATGATGAACATGTGATGATGGAAAAATAAGTGGAGACTTGGAACTTGTCATGTGTATGTGTGTATATTGCGTGAGAGGGAGAGGAGAGAGTAGAGCTGAGGGTTTCAATTTCTGAATTTGTGAAAGAATGAATTAGAAGTGCATGTATCATCCTTTTGTATTAAAAGATAGTGTGATGAGGTGTTAACTTATGAAGGGAATGTAATGGGATGTTAGCAAGTGTCCTAATAGGTGGAATTATATGGTGAGGTGTTATTGTGAGGTTGAATATGGAAAAAGAGTCACAAGTTTAAGGAGATTGAGTCACCAAATTTTGCATGTAGAATAAGTAGGTGAGTGTAGTGGTAGAATGAGTCATGAGGTGAGGTGTTACAAGGAGAAGAGATATTAGCTTGAGTGGGAAATGAATCACTAGCAAGAGAAATTGAGGGAGGAGAGATTGAGTCTTAGTATTAATTAATTCTCAAGTGTGAGATTTAAAGTGTTAATGTGTAGTTTGAGTTCAATTAGAATTTCTAATTTCTACACATCATACACCTACTTTCTCAAGACTTAATTAATTTCCACTAATCGATCTTGAAATTAGTAGAGAAATTCTAATTAAAAATTAATTAGGAATTTTGGAAGCTGGGATGTTACACCCATCGCGAGCTGGGCATCCGTGCCTAACGTGTACTTACGACGATGGGGCTCGTTTAGAGTGGTTCCTCGTCAAGACAAGCTTTGACAGAAACATGGCTTTTTGCTTCTTTTAGATTCATTGCCCGTACCTAAGCAATCCTCCGTTGTAAAGGCCAAACCTCTCGTCGTTAAAGTTGGTTTTAGCCCGCTAGCGAGTCGTCGAATAGACGAGACATCGCTAACTATAATATTGCTTCAACTTTTACGCATTCCATGTTTTAGGAATTTCTTCGCCGTATAAGTTTTCGAGGAAATAAGCCCCGTTATCCGTTCTAGCTCGGATTCTGTAAGGCCCTTCCCAGTTAGCGGCTAGCTTGCCTTCTCGAGAGTCTTTTTGGTTTCGTCGTAGGACTAAACCGCCCACTTCGAACTCCCTTTTGATGACTTTCTTGTCGTGTCGAGCGGCAATTTTTTGCTTCAATGCAGCCTCTTTGAGGGTTGCTCCATGTCGTAACTCCTCGACCAAATCGAGCTATTCTCTGAGTAACTCGTTGTTTGTTTCTTCATCCGGAGGATTTTCCGTTCGTCGAGTTGACTCCCTTATTTCCACGGGGATAAGAGCTTCAGTTCCGTAAGTTAATCGAAATGGTGTTTCCCCCGTGGTCGAGTGTGGTGTGGTTCTGTAGGACCATAGCACGCTGTATAGTTCCTCGACCCACTTACCCTTTGCCTCGCCTAGCCTTCGCTTTAGGCCTCGCAAAATTACTCTATTGGCCGCCTCCGCTTGACCGTTTGTTTGGGGGTGCTCGACGGATGTAAAGTGTTGTGTCACTTTTAGGTTGATGAGAAACTCTTGAAATCTTTTATCTGTAAATTGTGTCCCATTGTCTGTTACGACAGTATGTGGAATTCCAAACCTTGCGAGGATGTTTCTTTTGAAGAAGCGAAGAATGTTGTGGGATGTGATTTAGGTGAGTGGCTCAGCTTCTATCCATTTCGTAAAGTAATCTACCCCGACGATTAAATACCTGTTTTGACCAGGTGCTCGTGGGAATGGTCCTAAAAGGTCCAACCCCCACCATGCAAACGGCCATGGAGACGATAGAGATTTTAACTCATTAGGCGGAGCTAAGTGCATGTCCCCGTGTCTTTGGCACTTGTCACATTTCTTGACGTGCTCTTTGGCGTCCGTTTGCATAGTTGGCCAGTAGTATCCTGCTCGTAGTGCTTTTCGTGCGAGCGATCGTCCACCGATGTGTTGCCCATTGATTCCTTCGTGTATCTCCTATAGGATGGATTCCACTTTCTCTTCCTCGATGCATTTTAGCAATGGGGTTGAAAATCCTCTTCTGAAGAGGTGGCCGTCTATCAAAACGTACGAGCACGCTCTTCTTCTGACTTTGACTGCCTCTTTAGGATCGTCGGGGACCATTCCTGAGGCGAGGAATTCTCTCACGGGATGTATCCAATTGTTGGCATTGGTTGCGCACATGAGATTCACTTCGAGAGCTTTCTCAATGCTCGGTCTTTGCAACGTTTCTTGGATAAGTGATTGATTCCTCCCTTTCTTCTTTTTGGTGCTCGCGAGTTTTGAGAGGACGTCTGCCCTTGAGTTATGCTCTCGAGGAATGTGTTGCACGGTTGACTCTTTGAATTTAGCCAACTTTTCTTGTATAAGGGTTAAGTATTCTGCTAGACGCTCGTCTTTAGCTTGATACTCCCCGTTTACTTGGGATGCAACCAGTTGGGAATCTGTGAAGATTATGATTTCTTCTGCGTTCATGTCCTCGGCTAATCGCAATCCTGCCAGGAAGGCTTCGTACTCGGCTTGATTATTGGTCGTTTGGAATGACAGTTCCAGCGATACTTCAATGAGGACTCCCTCGTCGTTTTCTAGGATTATTCCTGCTCCGCTTCCTTTGGAGTTGGAAGATCCATCGACGTATATGGTCCATTTGTTTTTGCTCGAGGTTGCTGGTAAAGTCATTTCAGCGACGAAGTCAGCTAGCACTTGAGCTTTCAGAGCTTTTCTGCTTTCGTAGGTTATGTCGAACTCCGATAACTCTAGCGACCATTTCAGCATTCTCCCGGCCATATCAGGCCTTTCGAGCAGCTGTTTTATTGGTTGGTCGGTTCGTACTGCGATCGAGTGTGCTAAGAAATAATGTCTTAACTTCCTCGCAGCGATGACTACCGCCAACGCTGTTTTTTCGATCTGTAAGTATCGAAGTTCTGGTCCTTGCAAAGCTTTGCTGATGAAGTATACTGGCTTTTGTCCCTGCTCGGTTTCTCGAATTAATACTGCGCTTATGGCTTCGTGAGCCACGGCCAGATATAGGAATAACGTCTCGTCCATGATTGGGCGTGTTAAGACTGGAGGTTCAGATAGTGCTCGTTTCAAGTGTTGGAGAGCGTTTTCGCATTCTTCCGTCCACTCAAAAGCGGATTCTTTTCTAAGTAACTTGAAAAGAGGCAGCGCGTGTTGAGCAGATTTAGTGACGAAGCGTGCTAGAGCAGTCAACATTCCGTTCAGGGATTGTATTGACTTCTTCGAGTTTGGAGTAGGGAAATCGAAGAAGGCTTTGCATTTTTCGGAGTTAGCTTCAATTCCTCGTTCTGTTAGGTAGAATCCGAGGAATTTCCCTGCTTTTACCCCAATCGTGCATTTTTCTGGATTAAATCTCATGTTGTACTGTTTTGCTCTCTCGAACACTTTTCTTAAGTGGGATACATGATCGATTTCCTGCTCAGATTTAACGATCATATCGTCCATATATACTTCGAGCATATCTCCTATTTCATTTCTGAATACTTTGTTCATCATTCTTTGGTAAGTGGCACTGGCGTTTTTTAGCCAGAAAGGCATTACATTATAGTAATAATTGCCCGATTCGGTCATGAATGTTGTTTTCTTTTTATCGATTTCAGCCATTTTAATTTGATTATATCCAGAATAAGCGTCCATAAACGATAGTAGTTTAAACCCTGAGGAATTGTCTACGAGTTTATCTATGCTAGGTAAAGGATAAGAATCTTTTAGGGCAAGCCCTATTGAGATCGGTGTAGTCAACGCACATTCTCCACTTTCCATTAGTTTTTTTCACCAATACAACACTTGACAGCCATGTAGTGTATCTGGCTTCAGAAATAAAATTTGCCTCTAGGAGGTCTTTTACAGCTTTTTCAGCAGCCTCCGCTTTTTCGGGAGACTGCTTCCTACGTCGCTGAACTACAGCTCTAGCCCTAGGATCTATTGTTAACTGATGACAAGCGACATCAGGGTCTATTCCGGGCATCTCAGTGATCCGCTGTCGCACACGGGTCAAAAATGTTTTTAAAAGAAATGTAGTTTAGGGAAGCGACAAAAGTATCGTATCACAAGGATTCTCTTGATCAATTACGAAATATTAGAATCAGTAAAATATGGGGGTTTTTGAATTCGAGTTGCAAAGAAGAAATTAAAATAAGTGATTATCAAATAAACTTAAAACGATTAATCTACTGTTTTTAGTTCCTAACTTATCATTGATTCATACAATTTCCAAGCCCTAAGCAGATTCTAATCCCCTTTCGATTATAGTAGCAATTAACAAGCGCAATTGTCACTACGAGACATATGTTCCTGATTTCCGAATTAAGCAAACGGATTAAAGTAATCATGAATTAAGCAAACATGATCAAACGCGAATTAAGCAAACGCGATTAAGGTACAAGAACATATAGCAATCGAAATTAATCAACACTTATTCTATAGAACTTGAATAAAGCAAACAAGACATATAGCATAAATATTGAAAAGGGAAAAGCAATTTTATTGGAAATTATAGAACCTCAAAGTGGAAACCGATTACAGCAGATTAATCCTTGGTGATTAGTTCTCCATAGCAAGCAACATTTCTCCAAGTTTTTGTTGTGAATAGTGATCCAAAATTTTTACACACCTTATTTCTGGTTTTTGTTATTTATATATAGGAGAAAAGAGTGACATCCAAAGGCCAAGGCCAAAGAAACTAAAGGGCAACAATTAAATTTCCATTAGACTAATTATTTAAGTCTGGAATCTCCACGAAAATTAGAGACTCTTGCACTCAGAAACAGCTTCTCCACTGAACATAAATGTTGTAGCTTTGTCTCTTAGCTTTCCAACGCAATTGACCGCGCCGCAATACGATACTCAAAGCTCCAGTTATGAATTTATTCATGCAGAGTGCTAATACTGAAAAATAAAATATGAAAATAAAATAAAGGCTAAAATAAACTTAAATCTAAAAACATAATAAAATAGTAAAAATATTAACACAAACTAGAGAAATGCCTAAGTACAATAGTAGAAGAATGTGCATCTAAATGCACTGATCAAATTCCCCCACACTTGAACTTTTGCACCCCTGAGCAAAATTTAAGAAAAAGACTTCAAAAAGATGGAAGAGAAAGAAAACAAGGCATAATGCATAGTCACAAGCAATCAACACATTCCAAGATTCAAGGTGTATAACAATCATGAACAACATCTTAACACATGTGCAATGAACAAGGTGGCTATAAGACTAAAAAGTGCTTCAAAAATGATAGAACCTCAAGGAATATTTGTATAAAGTGCACTCAACCACTCAAAAATGGAGTGTCAGGGACAGTGTTTACGCTCAAAGCGCATCATCAAAGTTAGCACATCCACACAATGAAGCACATGCATGCAAAGATCAAAAGGTCTCTACCGTAAGCTTGACAAGTCTCTACCGTCCCCAAAGATGGAGGACATCCACACAATGAAGCACATGCATGCAAAGATCAAAAGGTCTTTATTAAGGTTGTAACGGGGCCAAGGTAAAGGTGGGATAATCCTAAGGGAGACTAGGCTATAAAATCTAAGAAGATAAAGAAGCATGAAATTCAATTGAATATTAATAAGCATGAGGGTTAATGAAGCTCAACACAGTGCAATAACATAGTAGAACATGTCAAATCAACCCAAAATATTTGAACTAAACAACATAACTCCTTCACATCCTAAGATATTTTTCTTTTCACACCTTGAAATCCAAATTTGCCCATTTCTTCTTCTCTTTTTTTTTTCTTTCTTTTCTTGTATATTTCTTTTTCTGTCTTTTTTTTTTTTCTTTTTGTATATTTTTCTTCTCTTTTTTTCTTTTCATTCCATACCACATATGAACATATGAACCTAAACAAGACATTTCCCTTTCACAAATCATATCAACATTAGAACCAAATTTTGAGCACCCCCACACTTATCATAAGTAAAATTCAAGCTCTTTAATCCTTAGATTGGGACACAAAAAGAATGGATATAAACAAAGGCTTAATCGGCTTGTAATGAGCTATAAAACCAAGAATGGGAATAAAAGGCTCAAAGGGGCTTAACAAGGGATGAAATATCAGGGTAGGCTTATTTGGCTAAAAGTAGCTTATGAAAGAAAATTGCCTAGATCATTTCAGTACATGCATGTGAAACAAGTGCTTCAAGAGTCAAGTCAAGTTCTAGAAGTTACTAGCAGTATGAGTGAACCACACAAGAAACAACGAATTGCTGGAGGCTCAAAATCTCACAAGGTTTCAATGTTCTATCACAAATGACGCACAATCTAGTATCAAGTCAACTCATCACACTACACAAGCAAAAATGTTATTCATATAATGACATACACTTCTAGGCCTAGAACAATGAAACTACTCATAACAGTTGCATGCATGCCAAAACTTTTTTTGATTTTTTTTGATATTTTGATTTTTTTTTGGTTTTTATAAGAAAGACTAAAATTAAAAATAAAATAAAACAACTAGATGTAAATTGTTCCCCCCACACTTAAATCAGACATTGTCCGCAATGTAAAAATAAGCATATAGTGAGAAAAAGGAAGGAACACACCCGAGAGTTTAAGGTGTAGCAGCTGGTGGGTAGGAAGGTTTCTCCAAAGAGATCTCTTCAACAAGTCCCTCTTCATTGGGCATCGAATTTTCATGGAACAGCTTCAGCCGCTGTCCGTTGACTTTAAACACCTTATCAGTACCTGCACTTTTTATTTCTACCGCACCATGAGGGAAAACATTAGTAACAACAAAAGGGCCAATCCACTTAGATCGAAGTTTCCCAGCCATTACTTTTAGGCGGGAATTAAACAATAAAACCTGTTGGCCCACAGAGAATTCCTTTCTAGAAATCATTTTATCATGAAAGTGCTTAGTTTTCTCTTTATAAATTCTAGAGTTTTCATAGGCTTCTAGCCTAAGCTCTTCAAGCTGTTGTAATTGAAGTTTTCTTTCCATACCTGCTTTTTGCATTTCCAAATTACAGCTTTTGACCGCCCAATAAGCACGGTGTTCAATTTCAACAGGGAGGTGACATGCCTTACCAAACACAAGTCTATAGGGAGACATCCCAATTGGTGTCTTGAAAGCTGTTCTCTGAGCCCAAAGTGCGTCTTCTAGACGGCGGCTCCAATCCTTTCTATTTGGCTGCACCATTTTCTCTAAAATTTGCTTAATCTCCCTGTTTGAGATTTCAGCTTGTCCATTAGTTTGGGGATGATATGCAGTAGAAACTCTGTGCACAACTCCATACTTTCGGAGTAAACTTTCCATAGTGCGGTTACAGAAATGTGTGCCTTGGTCACTTATGATAGCTCGAGGTATTCCAAACCTGCAAAAAATATTGGACCTGACGAAATCTGCAACAACTCTAGAATCATTAGTCCTAGTGGGGATAGCTTCCACCCACTTTGAAACATAATCAACAACAAGTAAAATGTAGAGAAAACCAAATGATACAGGAAAAGGACCGATGAAGTCAATTCCCCACACATCAAATACCTCACAAAAAAGCATAGATTGCTGAGGCATTTCACTCTTACGAGTGATGGCTGTACCTACTAACTGACACTCTTTACAAGTGCGGAAAGTCTGATAAGCATCCTTAAAAATAGTAGGCCAATAGAAACCTGAATCTAGGACTTTTCTTGCAGTCCTTTGAGGACCAAAGTGTCCCCCAACTTGAGAAGCATGAGAAAAATGCAAAATAGATTCAATCTCGTAATCGGGGACACATCTCCTAATTACCTGATCACTACCAAATTTCCAAAGATATGGATCATCCCAAACATAATATTTTGCATCACTCTTAAGCTTGTGAATTTGTGTCCTAGATGCACCTGTAGGAAAAACACCAGCAACAAGATAATTTACAATATCAGCAAACCAAGGAGTTACCCCATGTAAGAGTAAAAGATGTTCGTCAGGAAAGTTATCCTGAATGGGGGAAGGATCCTCATCACGCTCTATTCTGCTTAAGTGATCGGCCACTAAATTCTCAACTCCACTTTTGTCTTTGATCTCGATATTGAACTCTTGGAGTAACAACATCCACCGAATCAGCCTCGGCTTTGCTTCTGGCTTTTTTAACAAATACTTTAAAGCTGCATGGTCAGTAAAAACAATAACCTTGGAACCTAGCAAATACGATCTGAATTTATCAAGAGCAAAAACAATAGCTAAAAGTTCCTTTTCAGTGGTGGTATAATTAGACTGTGCAGAATCTAAAGTTCTAGAAGCATAATAAATAACATGGGCAGCCTTGTCGACTCTTTGTGCAAGGACCGCCCCAACAGCATAGTTAGAAGCATCACACATAATCTCAAAAGGAAGGGTCCAGTCAGGAGGCTGGATGATGGGGGCAGAGGTCAATGCTTTCTTCAAGAAGTCAAACGCTTTTTTGCATTTGTCATCAAAATCAAAAGTAACATCATTCTTCAACAGATTTGACAGCGGAAGAGCTATTTTGCTGAAATCCTTTATGAAGCGCCTGTAAAAACCTGCATGACCAAGAAAAGAACGAATCTCGCGAATACAAGATGGGTAAGGCAGCGTAGAAATCACATCAATCTTAGCAGGGTCAACAGAAATCCCTTTTTCAGAAATTATATGTCCCAAAACAATTCCCTGTTGAACCATAAAATGACACTTTTCATAATTTAAAACAAGGTTAGTTTCAATGCATCTTGCCAAAATCAATTCCAAACTGTCTAAACAAGAATCAAATGAGGAACCATAAACGGTGAAATCATCCATAAACACTTCGATGCAATTTTCAATAAACTCAGAAAAAATACTAATCATGCATCGTTGAAATGTTCCAGGAGCATTGCAAAGCCCAAAAGGCATTCTCCTATAAGCAAATGTGCCGAATGGGCAAGTGAAAGTGGTCTTTTCTTGATCTTCAGGTGCAATATGAATCTGAAAATAACCTGAAAAACCATCAAGAAAGCAATAATGTGATTTACCAGCTAGCCGCTCAAGCATTTGATCAATGAACGGCAAAGGAAAGTGATCCTTTCTAGTAGCCTAGTTTAGTCTCCTGTAATCAATACAAACTCGCCAGCTATTTTGAACTCTAGTGGGAACAAGTTCATTTTTTTCATTTTTTACCACTGTGAGTCCAGATTTCTTAGGTACAACCTGCACTGGGCTTACCCATTTACTATCAGAGATAGGATATATGATACCTGCTTGCAAAAGTTTGGTTACCTCTTTCTTCACAACATCAAGAATCAAGGGATTAAGCCTCCTTTGAGGTTGTCTTACCGTTTTCGCTCCATCCTCAAGTAAAATTTTGTGCATACATGTGGAGGGGCTTATACCCGGAATATCAGCCAATGTCCAACCAATAGCCTTCTTATGCTTCTTCAAAACCTGCAAAAGCTTATTTTCTTGATCAAAATCAAGGTTAGAAGAAATTATAACCGGGAGTTTTTTATGACTCTCCAAATAAGCATATTTCAGATTCTCAGGGAGTGGTTTAAGCTCAAGGGAAGGTGGTTGTTCAATGGATGGTTTGGAGGGGGCAGCCATGATGTCAAGGGCTTTAACTACATCATCAACAATGTCACCAACAACTTCACCTGCAGGAAAATTGTCATCTAACAAGAGAGCATCAATTTCAGCACAAGCAACACAAAGGTCAGTGTTAGTACAATCATCACATGAATAATCATCATCAAAACCAGATAAAGATGGATCAGCAGAGAACAAATCAAAATTAAATTCATCAACAATTTCAGAGAGCAACTCCATTTGGAACACAGAGTGCTCTTCGGAGGGATGCTTCATAGCATCGAAAATGTTAAATTTCGCGACAATGTCACCAAATTCCATGGACATGGTTCCATCGTCAACATCAATTTTTGTCTTTGCTGTTTTCATGAATGGTCTGCCCAAAATGATTGGCGATCTGCTTGATTTTGTTTCTCCAGCCATGTCAAGAATGTAAAAATCTGCAGGAAAAATCAAGTCATTAACCTGAACAAGAACATCTTCCACTAATCCAACAGGGCGAGCATTGCTCCTGTTTGCTAGCTGAATAGTGAGACCTGTAGGCTGCAAGGGACCAAGATCAAGATTATTAAAAATAGAAGTAGGCATAACATTAATAGAAGCTCCTAAATCTAACATGCTTTTCGAATTTACTATCCCCAATGGTACATGGAATAGAAAAAATAGAAGTAGGCATAACATTAATAGAAGCTCCTTTGCATTTTTGTGGTATAGCCTGATTGAGAGATGAAACAGTGCCCTTCTCAAGTGAGGGCTCAGATGAATGCTTAGGCTGAATAAGGACAGAAACATTTCGCCCTAAATTGACTCGCTCATTTCCCTTCAACCTTCTCTTGCGGGTGCATAAATCTTTCAGAAACTTTGCGTATTTCGGAATCTGCTTGATCACATCTAGAAGCGGAATGTTTACCGCCACTTTGTTGAATACATCGAGTATCTCTCTCTCTTTGTCCTCCTCATCAATTTTTTTATTTTTCTGTACTCTGTGAGGGAAAGGAATTTCTGGAACATACTCTTTTTCAGCTTCGACAACAACGGGAGCTTCAACAGGTACAGGTTCAGGTGTTACCTCAAGAACTTTTTTTTTTTTGAATTTTTTTATTTTCTTCGGGGGCTGGTTGTGTCACCCTTCCAGATCTCAAGTTAATTACACTCACATTAGGATTAGGAACATTAGGATTCACCACTGTTTGAGCAGGTAGTTGATTCGATCCTTGAGCTTGCTGCAAGACATTAATTGAAGTAGCAAGTTGCCCAATATGTGTCTGCATATTCTGCATATTAGAATCTGTTCGCTGCTGGTATTGCATATTGCTTGCAATCATTTGCTTCATGAGGTCCTCCAATGAAGGTCCGGAGGCAGCTGGTGGTGGTGGTGGTGTGTTTTGTTGTGCTGTTGGGTTCCCATACCGCAGAAGTGGATGATTCGCCCAACTGGGATGATACTTATTTGTGGAAAGATCAGGAATGTTGTACCTGTTTTGATTGTTGCCTCGGTTATAAAGGGCTGCTGTATATGCTTGGGGTATCTCAGTGACCGACTCATCTTGAAGAATGGGACAAGTGTCGGTTGGATGTTCAGTAGAAGTACATATACCACACAACTTATTTGTTTGAGGAGCTTTACTCACTGCCAGTTGTTTCACTAAAGAAGTAAGTTCATCAATTCTGGTCTCTAGAGCCTTGTTGGAAGAAGAAGAAGAAGCATGAATCTCATTCACACCTTTTGTCACAGAATTATTTCTGGTTGTGAATTGTTGAGAGTTGAGTGACATGTTTTCAATCAAGGCCTTTGCAGCAGCTGGAGTTTTATCAACAAGTGCTCCACCACTAGCTGCATCCAAAATGTTTCTATCCATTGGTAGCAATCCCTCATAGAAATACTGAATAAGCAACTGTTCGGTAATCTGGTGTTGAGGGCAGCTGGAGATCAAATGTTTGAACCTCTCCCAATATTCAGTCAATGATTCATTTCCCTGTCTAATGCCACAGATTTCTTTTCTGATTGATGCAGCTCTAGAGGCGGGAAAATATCTCTCTAGAAAAACTTTCTTCAAATCATTCCAAGTTGCGACAGAATTTGGTTCAAGATAGTATAGCCAATCTTTTGCAGCACCCTGGAGTGAAAAAGGAAAGGCTCTGAGTTTGATATGATCTTCTGTTATTCCTTCAGGCCTCAATGGTGTAGAACAAACAACCTGGAATTCTTTCAAATGCTTGTGCGGATCTTCACCTGCAAGACCACTAAACTTTGGAAGCAAGTGAATTAAACCAGATTTCAATTCAAATGGAATAGCAACATCACCATATTCGATACATAGACCATTGTAATTCACATCAGGAGCAGCAAGCTGCCTTAGTGTTCTTTGTTCAGCAGCCATGTTATTAAAAACAACTTCAGAATCACAATCAAATAATTTGCACAAAGAAATAGGATCGATAACAGGTGGTGAATTAATTCTAGCCTGATTTGCTCTACGGCGTGTGTGAAAAGTTCTCTCTATCTCAGGATTAAAATCAAAAAGATTAGAATGACTGGACCTAGTAGTAGCCAGAACTACGAAAATGCCGACAATGTCCCTATTAGACAGAAACAAAATGAAAGAAGGAAGGTGATTAAAATAAATTCAGAAAAATACAAGAACACGAAATTTAACCTAATTTAGACAAATAAGAATTTTGAGAATTTTTTTGGAATTTTCTGAAACTATGAAAACAGTAAATAAATCATAAAAAATAGAAAAATGATGAATTTGACGTTTTAAGGGTGAAGTCACTGTTTACTTAGTAAACAAGTGAGTTTTAATCCTGGAATTTTTTTCAATCAACAGAGCTCGGACCAAATTTGAAACAGACTCAATTTTCAGAAAACCGGTTTTTTATGAAAACTAGCTTTTAGGATAGTTAATGGACGAACAAACTGCAAGCAAGGCTAGAACGTAAGAAAGCACAAACTAAGAATCTAATATTGTCTATAATTTGACAAAGAATCCCCGGCAACGGCGCCAATTTGATCCGCTGTCGCACACGGGTCAAAAATGTTTTTAAAAGAAATGTAGTTTAGGGAAGCGACAAAAGTATCGTATCACAAGGATTCTCTTGATCAATTACGAAATATTAGAATCAGTAAAATATGGGGGTTTTTGAATTCGAGTTGCAAAGAAGAAATTAAAATAAGTGATTATCAAATAAACTTAAAACGATTAATCTACTGTTTTTAGTTCCTAACTTATCATTGATTCATACAATTTCCAAGCCCTAAGCAGATTCTAATCCCCTTTCGATTATAGTAGCAATTAACAAGCGCAATTGTCACTACGAGACATATGTTCCTGATTTCCGAATTAAGCAAACGGATTAAAGTAATCATGAATTAAGCAAACATGATCAAACGCGAATTAAGCAAACGCGATTAAGGTACAAGAACATATAGCAATCGAAATTAATCAACACTTATTCTATAGAACTTGAATAAAGCAAACAAGACATATAGCATAAATATTGAAAAGGGAAAAGCAATTTTATTGGAAATTATAGAACCTCAAAGTGGAAACCGATTACAGCAGATTAATCCTTGGTGATTAGTTCTCCATAGCAAGCAACATTTCTCCAAGTTTTTGTTGTGAATAGTGATCCAAAATTTTTACACACCTTATTTCTGGTTTTTGTTATTTATATATAGGAGAAAAGAGTGACATCCAAAGGCCAAGGCCAAAGAAACTAAAGGGCAACAATTAAATTTCCATTAGACTAATTATTTAAGTCTGGAATCTCCACGAAAATTAGAGACTCTTGCACTCAGAAACAGCTTCTCCACTGAACATAAATGTTGTAGCTTTGTCTCTTAGCTTTCCAACGCAATTGACCGCGCCGCAATACGATACTCAAAGCTCCAGTTATGAATTTATTCGTGCAGAGTGCTAATACTGAAAAATAAAATATGAAAATAAAATAAAGGCTAAAATAAACTTAAATCTAAAAACATAATAAAATAGTAAAAATATTAACACAAACTAGAGAAATGCATAAGTACAATAGTAGAAGAATGTGCATCTAAATGCACTGATCACTCAGCAGCATTCCAAGCGAACAGGTCTGCGTATTCCTTCAAGCAAGCTTCCAATTGCCTCTTCACCAGCTCGGGCATATCAGCACCAATTTTGATTCCTCAAGAATAGTCATCGTTCAAAGGGATGATCTCGAACTCGCCATCGGGAATAGGGCGATGCACCTTTTTCGCGATGGGGTCCTCCTCGTCCTTCAACTCTTTCTCGTTGATGCGTGCATCCAAGTCCACGATGTCATTTGCTTGCAGGGCGTTCATAACGGGCAACTTGTGATCAGTCTTCTTCTTCGGAGTAAGGAGGGAACTCATATTCTTCGCAGCAGCTTCAAAACACTTCCTCGCTGCAGCTATATCCCCGTTCAGAGTGGCGATTTTGCCATCCACGGTGTAATATTTCATCTTCAGGTGGATGGTTGAGGACGCGGCGAATAGGTTCGCCAAAGCAGGCCTTCCCATGATACAGTTATACAGAGACGAGCAATCCACGACCAAGAACTGGACGTTGATTGATTTGGTCGCTTCTCCCTCTCCGAAGGTCACAATTAGATCCACATACCCCCACGACTTTGTGGTCGCTCCGTTGAATCCTTGCAAGTCAGCACCAACATATGGAGCGAGGTTCTTTTCTGTCAATTGTAGAGTCTTGAACAAACCAGCGTACATCACATCACACGAGCTTCCTTGATCCACTAAGATCCTTCTTACATCAAAGTTGGCCATCCTGGCCCTTATTAGCAATGGAATTTGATGGTTTGGTGAGCCTCCGGGGGTCTCCTCCTTGTAAAAGGCTAAGGGCATAGATCCTTCCTTTGCTTCTGTAGCGAGGACATGTTCCAACGAGCAAACACTTTCTAACTCTTCAAACTTCCTCTTCAACGACCCTATAGTAGAAGTTCCAAATCCTCCTGCTGAGATTACCAGCGATCCCATATGAGCAGCTAGATGTTCGAGCAAATCTTCACCTTCTTTGTGCTCGGGGAGAATGAAGTCCTCGGGTCTTGAGATGGCATAGGCAATCTGCATGTTGCTGTTGCCCGCCCCCGATTGTTGTTGCGCCTCTCTGGACGGTTGACCAACCTCGGGTTCTTTTTCCCACCCCTGACGTTCCTCTTTTTTGAATTTTTGGATGAGTCCTTTCTGCAACATGATTTCGATTGCATCTTTCAGATGAATGCAATCCTCGATCACGTGCCCGTAGCTCTTATGGTATCGGCAGTATTTAGATTTGTCCAGTCCTGGTTTCACGACCAGTTGCTTCGGGGCGCGAACTCCGTTTTTCTTAAACTCAGCCATTGACACTTCTGCCAGAATTCGCTCGCGAGGAGCGTTCAGGGGGGTGTAATCCATGAATTTACTTCGAGGAGGTTTTGGCTCCCTTGGTTCTCTCATCCTTTCTTTTCCTCTCTCATTTCCTGCTCGAGAGGGTCCAGTTTCTTCTTGACGCTTTGGCTTTCTTGCGTCAGCAGCAACTAGCTTCTCCTCGTAAGCTATGTATTTTTGTGCTTTTTCGAGGAAAGCATCCAAAGTTCTAACTTCTTCAATACCAATCGCCTTGGCGAAATCGCTGGACGGGCGCAATCCTCGCTCCAGCAGATATAGCTTCATCCTGTCATCGGTTCTTACTTCGATGGCAGCTTTGTTAAACCTATCAATGTACTCTCTCAGGGATTCGTCGTCTTTTTGGATGATCGCTTCGAGAGTAGCTTCAGTCTTGGGGTGCTTCCTGGAAGCGGTGAAGTGTGCAATAAAGAGTCTGCACAGCTCACCCCATGAATCAATGGACCTTGGTGGTAAATTTTTGTACCACACCATTGCTCCCTTCATCAGTATGGTGGAGAACAGCTTACATTTTATGGATCCTCGAACTCCTCTGTAGTCGAGGATAGCCTCAATGTTTTCGATGTGGTCGTATGGATCAGTAGTCCTATCATAGGTGTCCATTACCGGTGGTTTTTCCAACCCCACGGGCAGTGGTACCCTCATGATCCTGTCAGAAAGAGGCCCCATGTGCCTTTCCTCATCACTTTGTGGAGAACGATGACGATGGCGAGGAGGGGAGTGATAGTTGCGCCCAGTTGATCGTGCTGGTGATATCCTCGCTCCAGCAACTCTTCTAGCAGGGCTTATACGGCTCCTAGTCTCGTATGCCCGTGGTGATCTTGACCTAGTCCTCGAGTCCCATCGAGAGGACTCTCGCCGCCTATAACTGCTCGTGACCGCTCTTGTGATGCCGACTCTTCGACAGCTTCGATGCGACGATTCTGCTCCATGATAGCTTGTCCCTGGTTGTTGACGGCAGTCAGCAGCACGGTCATGATGTTCTCTAAGGTAGCTCCAGGGGGAGGAATAGGTACGACCAGTGAGTTGGTTTCATTGGTAGGCTGGTAGGTGGGGTCTGTTTCCATTTGGGATACGACCATCCCGTTAGTGTTGTTATTGTCAGCGTGGTCGCTGAGCATGTGGTTGGCTGAATGCTCTGATCTGCTGTTATCAGCCATTCTTAGCTCTTTGGTGTTTTTTGGTAGTTTGAAAGGTTTTGTTCTTTAGAAAGAAGGGGAAAACTGTAGAATCCCCACGGTCGGCGCCACTGATCTTACCTGATCAGAAGGGATGGCCGGCAACAGTTATTCAGCAAGCCCCTTTGTTGAAGCGAAAGGGGGGGTGTGTACCTGTATGCACTCCGACGCTCAAGTCAGTGATTTGCGATAGCTTAAGGTTTTCAGAAATTGGTAAAACGTACCTGACTCCTCTGAAATGAGGAGTATATATATCCCCAGCGCTGGGCTAAGGCCCTTAATGGGCAGTTAATGCCCATTAAGTGGCTGCCGGAATTTGGCCGTTGGGCCATGATGAACAATTAATGCTCATCATTCCGGTGGTCGGCCGTTACAGAATGCAAGATTCTGTATCGTTGGCCGACGGGGAGGGTGCCCTTCTGGAGGGCAGAGCCTTTGATCTTGAGGAGACATGGACTTAGAGGTCCAGTCCAGAACAGTTTATGTATATGCTTCTAAACTAGTTTGAGTTTATTTGTAAGCTTAAAGATCCGAAACAAACTCCTTTGTAAAAAAAGATTGCTCAAGTCAATACGTAACTATTGATTGAGTGTTGCCCTTACTAGCTTGTAGGGCTGGGGTAGATTTAAGCTTGAAGGGCTTAATGTTATTGATATTGGTCTAGATCAAAGAAGAAGAATTGTATTTGAGATCGGTAGCATCTCAAGATTATAGTGGAAAAACTCACAGGCGTGGGGACTGGACTAGCCCAGGATTTGGGTGAACCAGTATAAATTTTGTGTGTGAATCTCTCTTACCTTTAACTCTTTAATTTCTGTAAATACACATCACACAAACCACCTCCTTTACATTTACTTTCAATTCTCACGCAACAAAGAACATTCTCTGAACATTCTCCAAATAGACTGTTTTATATTTCACTAACATTTATCCAAGTATATACTTGAGATCTATTTTATAGAGTGCAGGATTAAATTTTAAAAGGGTCACAATTCAAACCCCCCTTTCTTGTGACCATTTCTTCCACTTCAGATTGCAACAACTAAGTCTCCCAAGAAGAAGATTATTGGTCCTAGCAGGAGTTCTAGCAAGGTTGAGATACCTGCTCATCAAAAGAAGAAATCCTTCAAGAGGAAGACCATTAGTCTAAGTGACTCAGACTATGATGTTGAAGAAGATGTTCCAAACATCACCTCTTCACCTCAGAAAAGGGCTCAGAAGAAGAGGAAATATGTTGCTGCTGTGTCTGATGTGGATGCTGAATACGATGCTTCAAGCATCACAACATCTAAAAAGAGAGTTGGTGGAAGATTCATACCACCAAATGTTCCTGATGTGCCTATAGATGGTGTCTCATTCCACTTCATTGACAGTGTTAAAAAGTGGAAATATGTGTTTGCTAGGAGGCTTGGGTTGGAGAGAGAATTGTCTACTGAAACCTTAGATTGGAAATAGGTCACTGATTTGTTGGACCAAGCTGGGCTAATGAAGACAGTTAGTGGATTGGGCAACTGCTATGCCAAGTTGGTCAAGGAGTTCATTGTTAACATTGCTGAGGATTGTGATAACCCACTCAGCAAAGAATATCAGAAGGTGTATGTTAGAAACAAGTGTGTGGAGTTCTCTCCAATTATCATCAACAGGTTTCTTAGAAGACAAGAAGGTGGGTACTCTGCAATAGATGTCACCAATAATGAAGTTTGTAAAACCATCACTGCCAATCAGGTCAAGGTGTGGCCTTCTAAAGGTAAGGTTCCTTCTTGTATGCTCTCTGTTAAGTATGCTGTGTTAAATAGGATAGGAACAGTGAATTGGGTTCCTACTACCCACTCTTCTCATATAGCTACTGGGTTAGCAAGACTTATTTATTCTGTTGGGACTGGTACTGAAGCTGATTATGGGACTTATATTTTTGAGCAAACTATGGCTCATGGCAAGTCTTGGGCTGTCAAGATGCCCATTGCTTTTCCTAGCCTTATTTGTGGAATTATCCTAGAGCAACATCCCAATATTTTGACTGCTGCTGATGAACCCCTCAAGAGAGAGGCACCCATTTCTCTTCACTTTAAGTTATTTGAAGGAGCCCAAGTTGCTGACATAGCAGGGCCAATTAAGAAAAAGTCTGCACCTAGGCAGGAACCTTCTCCCAATTTGAACAGAAGGGAAATGATTACCTCCATGGAAGCTATTGTGAGAGCTTTGGATGAGCAAAAGAAAGGGCTTGAACAGGTTATCTCTGCCCTGAAACAAGAGGAAGCTGAGGAAGCAGGAATAGGTGCTGAGGATGTGACTGAAAATGATGCAGCTATGATGGATGCTGCTGGTGCTGCTGATGGTGATGCAGCTGTGAATGAAGATGCTGGTGGTGATACAGAAGAGCTGGATGTGACTGAGTCCAACAATTCTTTTTAGAGGATGCTCTATGCATTGCTCTGTTGTTTTTGGTTTCTTTTGCTTTTGTTACTTCTGTTTCTGTTCTGATGTTTTGAGCACAGACTATGGTGTTTCCTTTGTCTTGTACTAAGCTCCTGGACCTCTTAACTCTGTACTGCTAATTTGTCAAATTTGTGGCAAAAAGGGGGAGTATAAATTTGGTAATTTGGTGTGTTTATTATGATCTCTGTTTCTGCTGGTAGTCTGCACTGCTCTGGTTATGATATATCTATAGAGTAGTTTGCATGAAGTATATGTATGTGTGGTCCTGTATGATCTGGTATGTGCATGTGTTTAGAGTGATGACATGTGGTCTACAGGGGGAGATGTTGGATATGATGCTCCAACATCCTATGCATATGTGCAGGGCGAGATGTGTTGTGAAATGTTGAAGCATTCTACTCAACATCCTATCAATGTTTATTTTTCTGACCATTTAAGGCTAAGTAGTTTTGTGTGTTCCGTTGTTGCATGCCTCTCTGATAAACTTAAAAGATACATCTTATTCTTGTCTACTGTTCTCCATGAAGGAGTAGTATGGAAACTGTTTTGAAAAATAGTTTCTACTGATCTTTATGCTTGCGTGCTTATGTTGAGAAAAAGAAATGTAGTTGAAGTATCTGTTTAAGTACTATCTGTATGGTCATAATTTGTTTTAGCCAAAAATTTGCCAAAGGGGGAGTTTGTTGAGTCTTTGGTGATTGGCTGCATTTTTGGTAAAATAAACCTTGTAGCAGGATGTGTGATAAGATGCCTCAACATCGTATCACGTCTATTGGAAGTGTGCGCGCGCGTGTTTTATTTATGGAATGTGTGCTTCTCTTTCATGAATCTTGCATCGCGCCTTTTTATCAGATTAATTATGAGGATCATCATTTAATGCCTCAGATCCTTGTCAAGAATAGTTTTATGAAGAATCTCCTTGAAGTATATTTTTGGAAAGAATCTCTTTTAATCATTGTGGTTAATTGCTTGGGTCAAACAAATCAAGCCCATGTTTAGTTCTGGATCAAGGACTTTTGCCTGGAGTATTTAAAGATTGTGCTAAACCTAATTTAGTTGTTGTTCACGCCGTCATTGTGTTTGAGTCTAGTATTCTAGGTTTTTGCGTGTGTGTTATCTTGTGAGCCTTTCTTGTGTCTCATTGATGCAAGCTTAGGACTTTGTGTTTGAGTTGTAATCTTTGTGATCCTCTCCTAAGCTTTGAAGTACGGAGTTAGGACTTTGTGTGTTGTTTAACACTCTAAGCCTTTAGGTACAAGTGTGTGTCTCCAAAACTCTTTTGTATTTGTGCTCTTGAAATCCTTGCTGTCTGTAAGGTTGTAAGGGAGTGAGATGGATCTCAGACTTAGGAGTTCCTAGGTTGAAGAGTCATTAGTAGTTGCTAGGTTATGAGTTGTGAACGTGGCGTTTGCTGAGAACTTGCAACTAGGACTATTATAGTGATATTCCTTCCTGCAAGAGACGCCACACTAAAATAGACACCTTCAAAGGAACCTGTCTGTGCCATAGAAGGTCTTTAGCTGCCCCTAAAATAACAGAATCATGTGAAGTCAAAATCTGATACGCATCACGAACATTATAACCCATAATAGGATCATGTCGCCATTGCCATCTATCTGGAGACACAACCTGCATAGTCATCGTAAGAAGTAAAGTTTGACACTCCCTTAATAACTCATCCTCCTACACCCACACCCACAACTGCATAGTATATAATTCTTACATGGTCACATGATAAAAGAAATTGTATTTAGTCATACTAAAAAAATATATATTTTTCAATGATTTAAAAAATAAATATTATTTAAATTTTTTAAGTACTTATTTATTTTTATCAATGTCTCACGTGACCATTTAAAAAATTTCATAAAAGTCATATCGTTTCTCGAATTTAAAGAATAATAGGAAAAATTGATTGGGTCTTTTAAAAATACAATAAAAAATTGTAGTTGTTGTAATTGTAAAATAAAATAAAAATGGTCTTTGAATGACAATTTCGTGAGAAAAGAAAAAACAATTTTGATAAATGTTGCCCGAGAGGGTGCGGTGGTAAGTAGCAAGAACGGAGTTTGCAACTGTTAATATGCCACGTCACTACGATTCCTTTCATACAGTGTCCATTTCCCAAAATAACCTCCAAGAAACCCAATAAAATGGATCTGACCAATAACTAGGCCTAGTTTCATTTCATTTCATTTCATTTCCACTGAACGAACGAACGCACAAACACAGAGCCGAATTTGGAGCGATTTTCTCACATCAATCAATCAAAAATGGCGGAACACTCATTCAAGTACATCATCGTTGGAGGAGGAGTTTCAGCTGTTAGTTTCACTTCTCTTTATTCTTCCATTAATTCGTGTTTCAATTTCTTCATCGATCTTTATAATTCTACCGTAGATCCTTATGAATTTGCAATCTGAATTGATGATTTGAGTTTTTAGAGTTATAAGTAAACTTTGATGATGTTTCTGTAACTGTTTTGTTGAAGGAATCAGAATCGGTTAAAGTTGAATTGTACGTATTTCTTGTGAAAATTGTGATGATCGTTATGAAGAATCATAATTAGTTTTTATACTGTTTGAACTTTGAGTTTGTTGTTGTGCTTTGAATTTTCGCGAGATTAGTTTTGATACACTGTATGTGTAAAACTGTTGACACTGTCTTCATGTGACTTTTAAAGTAGATATGATATGATTCAAGTTAAATATTTGTAATGATCCAACAATTGTGATTACTTGACTGTTTAAATCTTTTTATACTATCAATTAAATCTTGATTGAATGATTTAGATATTTATCGAAATTGCAGGGTTATGCAGCAAAGGAGTTTGTGAACCAAGGAGTTAAGCCTGGGGAGCTTGCAATCATTTCCAAGGAAGCGGTATATGCCTCTTATCAACTGCATTTTGCATCATATTTAAACTGTTTTTTGTTTTTTCATTTAATTCCTATACTTAGTTACAATTTTCCAATGATTCATATTGTTTGAAGGGTTTATATATTTTGTTCATTCGAATCATTCCTTTTGATTTTTATGTTTTATTTGAATATTTTTGTTTATCTATAAGCAAAAAAAAAAAATGCATTTAGTCAGTGTCTCACTATTAAAAAAAGTATTTATTAATGTTTGTAGAATTGTAGTGTAGTGTCCCTCCTCTCTCTTGACTTTTTTATGAGTAAATATCCATATTTGTCCTGAGAATATAGTGATGAAACATATTAGTTCTTGAACAGTTTTTGCACTTTTAGGAATTTAAGTGTCTGTTGTATTTTTTTTGCTTAGTTTCTTTTTTCTTTTCAAGTTTTGTATCACGTATTTATCAGCTGAGCCTTGTGCAGTTATTATTGTGCTATAAATTCCCTGACCTATCTTACCTTTGTGCAGGTAGCACCTTATGAACGTCCTGCTCTTAGCAAGGCTTACCTTTTTCCAGAGTGTAAGTTTGTAATCCTGTTATATAACTCTATTCCCCTTTCGTCCTTAATTTTTCCCCATTCTCTTATGGGTTAATCTTGATAGCAACACGTTGTAATATTGTCAATTTGATTGCATTTTGTCAAATTTAGGGAAGGTTATGTTTATTTTCATTTGTTGTTAATCTTGGGCTTGTTATCTTTGATGGATTCTCCTTTGAAGTTTAAATAGCAGCTCGCCTTGCTTGTTTCTCTGGATATTTAATTTAATGTTACAATTGATTTTTTGCAGCTCCTGCTAGACTTCCTGGATTCCATACCTGTGTTGGGGGTGGAGGAGAAAGATTACTTCCTGAGTGGTACAATGAGAAAGGTGAATTTGGTTTTTGACCCCCCCTTATTATAATTGGATGGTTTTTAGAATAAATTTTGGGTTTTGTGTCCAGCTAAAGGAAGAGATGAGTAAATATTAGAATGGGATTAACAACAGTTATCTGATGTTAGATTGCAAATTAAACCGATGATTGCAGGAATTCAGTTGCATCTCAGTACAGAAATTGTAAAAGCAGACCTTGCTGCAAAATCTCTGACAAGTGCTAAAGGAGAAACATTCAATTTCCAGACTTTGGTTATTGCAACTGGCTCAACTGTAAGGCTCCTTGTTGATATTAGAGATGTTACATTCAGTGTTCGTATTTCACATTCTTTTAGCACATACTAATACTAATAATTTTATTTTGCAGGTTATAAGGTTGACGGACTTCGGTGTAGAAGGAGCTGATGCCAAAAACATATTTTATTTGAGGGAGGTTGATGATGCTGACAAATTGTACGAGGCAATCAAAGCAAAGAAGAATGGGAAAGCTGTGGTTGTTGGGGGAGGGTACATTGGTCTGGAGTTGAGTGCAGTTTTGAGACTCAATAATATTGATGTTACCATGGTCTACCCAGAACCTTGGTGTAGTAAGTGGATATTTATAAATGTTTCTCCTTACACCTCCCACTCATATGGACTGTGTGTACTCATTTTTTTAAACTAATATTTTCTTAACCAATGTTGCAGTGCCAAGACTTTTTACTGCTGAAATAGCTGCGTTCTATGAAGGATATTATGCAAATAAGGGGGTCAATATCATTAAAGGAACTGTTGCTTCTGGATTCACTAGTAACTCGGATGGAGAGGTATGGTTGCATGTGATCTTCGAATACTATCATGTGTCATGTGATGGCGTTTTAAAGTTTCTAATCAAATTTAACCCATCTGTCAGGTAAAAGAAGTCAAACTAAAGGATGGAAGGGTACTGGAAGCAGACATTGTTGTTGTTGGTGTTGGAGGAAGGCCTCAAATATCCTTATTCAAAGGTCAGGTTGAAGAGGAGAAGGGTGGAATCAAGGTTAGTGATACCATATCCAGAGGCTTGTGTCAAGATCTAGAAAGTTCTCTAAGATGTGATTAATAAATATTGATATTAATATCAATGATGGCATTTGTTGTGGTTGCAGACTGATTCCTTCTTCAAAACAAATGTTTCCAATGTATATGCTGTTGGTGATGTTGCCACATTCCCTTTGAAATTGTACAATGAGGATAGAAGAGTTGAACATGTTGATCATGCTCGCAAATCAGCTGAGCAGGCTGCAAAGGTAAGCAACTTCCTTACATATTTCTGCTTCTCCAATTATGCATAAAACACATCTATCATTTTCCCTGAGTTCCTCCTTAATCCCAACACGCGTATCATTTTCATGCAGGCCATCATTGCAGCAGAGGCAGGAAATACAGTTGAAGAGTATGATTACCTTCCTTACTTCTACTCCCGTTCATTTGATCTGTCTTGGCAATTCTATGGCGACAATGTTGGTGAAACAGTGCTGTTTGGAGACAACAATCCTGCATCACCAAAGCCTAATTTTGGGACATACTGGATTAAAGACGGGAAAGTTATTGGGGCCTTCTTGGAAGGCGGAAGTCCCGATGAGAACAAAGCTATTGCCAAAGTTGCAAGAGTCAAGCCTGCAGTAGAGGATGTGAATCAACTTGCAAAGGATGGCATTTCTTTTGCCAGTAAAATTTAATGATGTTTTTTGGATGGACAAATTGCTTGGTGATTGCATAGAATATATTGGTATTGGCTTCATTTTACTCTAGGTTATATCTTAGGGCATTTGTATTGCGTTTCGTTGTTTTATATATGATTGTGTGCGATATGCTTTATGGTGTCCTTCGACTCCATAACTCGTGTAATTTTTGTTTGTTCTGTTTACAGACTTGATAGAGCATCTATCTATTTCCACCGCACGTCAAATACCAAAAAATAAACCCCTTGCAAATAAGATCATATTGGCATTTAGTTTTTGTATTGTTTTTTAATTGTGTCAATTACTAGTTATTGTTTTAGCTAATTATTATTATTGTTTTTGCCTCTGTTGCCTGCTTTAGCAAATTGATTTTCCTTCTATCTTTGGGGTTCATTACAATACTTGTATTTTGATCACCTTTTCGATAATATTAGCCATTTTTAGAAGAAAAAAAATGCAACCTCTTTGTGTCGATCTTCCACTTCTTGTTTTACTTTTTTAAGTTGATCTATTTCAAAGGATTTTCTGAAATTGCTTTTAATTGAACAATTTCAAATCAAAATCCAAATCCCAGTTTTGTGTTTTACAGTACGTCCAATTTGATTCAGAATTTTACAAGTATACTGTACTTAATCGAGTACCAACACAGTGATATGATTTCTGAAATCGATGTTGTTGATTATAGTTTACTCAAACTATATGGTTGATTCGTATACCCTTTCAAAGGGTAGTAATTTTGTGAGGGAGAATTGTGTTGCTGATGAGATGTTTTAAACTGAATGTTTAATCCTATCATGTGTCAATTTCGGTTTGATTTAATGGTTGAATGATTTAGTTGAACATAATGATTTTTTTTCTGTCTACTAGTTAAACTTACACACCATTAATATGAAGAAGTGAAGAATTCGAAGCTTGAACCCGACCTCTAATAATAATTTCTAAGTACAGTGTCTCGACCATAATGATTTATTAATGTTGGAAGCAATATTGGGTAGCATTATTGATTATCTTTTTAAAAAGGTAGTAATAGTATGTTTCTTTTTAGTTTGTATTTTTTAAAAAGAATAAATTAAATTTATCATTTTATTGTTTTTTACTCAATTTTTCTTTTAATAATATCGTTTTATTATTGATGTATGAACCGAGATGCCATTAGAAGATATCATTCTATTGTTTTTTTTTTACTGAATAATTATATGTAACGGTCAATAATATTTACCTACCTTTAGTAAAAAAAAGCCTACTATAATTTTGTTTTAGAGAGCGAAATTTTATCTTCTACGTAAGTTTTTAGACAATTATTTCATATTCTCACCGTGGTCTTACTTCTCTCTCTCTCTCTCTCTCTCTCTCTCTCTCTCTCTCTCTCTCTCTCTCTCTCTCTCTCTCTCTCTCTCTCTCTCTCTCTCTCTCTCTCTCTCTCTCTCTCTCTCTATATATATATATATATATATATATATATTATTTTTGTCCCAAAACAAGAAGGAAAGAAGAAAAGTTTTTCGAATTTTTTTTTTTTTTAGTTTTTCGAAAAATTATTACAAATTAATTGTACAAATATCATTATTTATAAGTTTTCTTTTCCTTCCTCTTCATCTACTAGAATGAGAAATGTTGAATCATTTTTTTTGCCCGAAATTACCTGTCTACATCATTTCTCTCATCTTTAATGAAAAAAAAGCAGAAATAATTCATTCATAAAATCATATAAAAATAAAAGGGAGCTAAACAGTGCCCTCGGGGCACTTGTTAAGCATACCAAAAATAGAAATAAAAGGTAAAATTAATATTTATAAAATAACTTTTTATATTCTCGATGCATTAAATGCACAAGTTTCGAGACAGAATTTCCATATTTATATGCTTAAAGGGGGCACTGTTTAGCATTTTCCAAAATAAAAATTACTTATTTATAGAGTGGACATATATAAAAATATACTCTCTCCGTTCTCTTTTATAACTGTTCGTTTTAAATAGTAACATCAAATTAAGAAAGTGAATTTCTGCACTTTTTCTTCCTATTATACCTTAATTTTATTTTATTTTTTTTGGTTTTCACCACCAGTTTAATCTGGTTCGGGGGTCAGTTAGTTCCAGCCCCCTTCCGATCGCAGTTGCGGGGGATCGAACATTATACCTTAATTTTAATCCATCAATAAATTTATATTTTTTTGCACACATTTTCTCTTTCCAATAAATTTAATATATTATGTAAAAAAAAATTTAATATGTTATGTACTACCAAAAAAAGATTTTAAAAAAAAAAAGCTTTAGTTTTTCAAATATATAACATTAATTAGTTTTATTGAAAAAAGATAAGAATAATTGACAAATAGTACAATTGACAAACCGTACCCTTAAAATACCAAACGAGCAGTTAAATAGGAATGTTAAATCCGAAAAAAACAGTCAGTTAAAAGGGAACGGAGGAAATAGTTTATAAAAATTAAGGGTGTTACAGGAGTGAATAACAAAGGCATACTGGATGGTTGTCTTGAGATCGTATGGTGTGTCCTAAAGAGTATGGAGGAACGGGGTTTCAAAATTTTCAACTATTCAATGTGGTTAAGGTAGCTAAGCAAAGTTGGAATTTTACGAAGAAACCATATACATTAATGGCAAACCTTTACAAGGTGAGGTGTTTTTCCCAATTCCTCTCTTTTTGATTTCTATCTTGGTAGTAATCCAAGTTATGTACACTTGGCGTAGTATTTGGAAGTCACATTAAGTACATGTGCATGGATGTAGGTTGAAGATTGCAGACGGTACTAAAATTAAAACAATGAATGAACCTTGGTTTATAAAGGAGGATTTGTGGGTGAACCATAAGAGAAATGTGTGTAAAATATTTTTGTTAACCAATTAATGAACTGTAATGTGAAAGTGTGGGATAGTGGTAAGATTCATTTGTTATTTCTTGTGGATGTAGATAATACTATACTCGGATGAGAACTATATTGTCAAATTCGATATAATTCGATGTTACATTCTACACCTTGTGCCGCAACAATGAAAGTTCAGGAAGACCAGAAACAATTACGAAAGGTTCATGCTACCCCTAGGGTAAACACTTGTTATGGCACATTTGTTGGGAGTGTGTACCAACATGGCTTCAATTGAAGGAGAGGCTTGTACCTTGCTTGTTGAGCTGTCTGATTATTGATTAAGACAACGAGAAGGACACTACTAGAAAAAGTTGAAATACCGACGGAATTTAGAAACAGAGTATATTTCTTCTCTAATAGAGATGGAATCAGAGATAGAAAAAGTAATTAGAGACAGATAATTTTATTTTAGAGACAGATATTTTCATTTTAGAGATAGATTTTATCCGTCTCTAATATTTTAGAGACGAGGAAATTACCGACGCGATCAAATCCGTCTCTAGCCTGCTTACTGACGGAATATTTACATTTTAGAGATAAATTTTGTCCGTCGATATTTAAGATTTTTCTAGTAGTGGGACTAAAACTTTTTGTTTGAATGTGTTGACAACAACATAGCTGTAGATGATTGTTATGACAGAGTCGACGTTTCCACATGCCAAAGGAGGTTCTAATTGACATTTGTAGTACTGAAGAAAAGTGTGTGGCTCGTAACATTGCAATGACGTGCTTGGGTGCTTTGGAACAACCACAATAACTGTGATTGGAACAATGCGAAAGATGTAAGACAACTAATCGTTATAACAATGTGTGTGTGGAGTGAATGAGAATTAGTGTAGGTTGTTTGAAACGTGAGTATGCAGGCCGAAAATAACCAGTAGGTTGTGTATAAGTTGGGTGTTGGATGGTTCAATTGAAATATGGATGCTAGTTTTCATAACGATATAAGCAAGATGAGTGCGGGCTGGTGTGTATGTGACTGCATGGGTCGATTTGTCTTCGCTGGAACTTCTTAGATTCAAGGAAAATTCTCTATAATTGAAGGGGAAGCAATTTTCTTCCTAGAGTTTTTTAAGGAATTGGATCAGAGAGGGTGAACTAATGTCGTATTCAAACTGACACTAAAATTGTAGTGGACAAAATTCATTATAGTCGTGCCGAAGTGTCTGAATTTAGCTCTATAAATTTTTAAATTTAAGTGTGTTTTGTCTTTACATTCAAGCTTCGAGATGAAGTTTATAAAGCAACAAGAGAATTAGTTGTTCATACGCTTGCTAGGGCAGTCATTTTTTAGTCTAATCGCCATCTATTTGAGATGTTACTTCTTTGCATTGAAACTTTATTGTTTAATGAAATAATATAACTATGTTATTGTAAAAATAAAATATTAGTGAATATCCCAAAATGATGAAAATAATGACAATTTTGGTTTGTGGAAATTTGGAACCTCATTCAATTTTATTTATTTTTTTGACCAGGAACCTCATTCAATTAAAACCTGAAAAATTGCTTTTTTTTTTAAAATAATTTTCTCATGATTTTTTTCTTTTTTCTCCTCTCCTAAACTAAAAATGTAAAATAACTCCAAATATATTCTATAATCAAAAAGAAAATAGGATGAAACTGGCCCCATTATATTCTCAACCCTACTACTTATTTAACATTTTATGTCGTCCATCTGCTCTATTCACTAGCCGCATAACACAAAAACCCTACCTTTGCCGCACTTGTTTGCTATGACTTTGTTGTGTACTCCTATATGATCATTGGCCGCAGGTATATTTTTTTTCTCTATGTTTTATTCCTAACCTCCATTTTCTCATGTCTCTTTTCCATTTGTATTTCCATTTCAGATCTATTGTATTGTTGTTGAAATTTAAGAACTTCGAAACATTATCATTCTTTCTGGGCGGAATGTTTTGTATCGGCTCGATTATAATCATACATCGAAAGGTTTAATGGGGGAAAGTAATAGTTTAAATTTAGGGTTTTTCTTGCGTTTTAGATTATTTATCGTTTATAAAATTAAAATCTAATCGAACAATTATTTTTTAAAAAGTTTGATTTATTAACTAGAAGAAAATGCGAGCGAAGATGGATAAAACCATAAATTGAGAAAGAATGAAAGATGTTTACCGTCTTGCAAAAGTTATATGTTAGTATTTCAATATTTTTCTTTAAAGTGGTTCATTTCATTGTCACTGTTGTAGTCTTAGGGTAAATATGTATCTACAATCAATAAAGATCTAATACTAAAAAGTTTATAATAGGTTGTTCAATTATTTGATGATTCGCTTTGGAAAGGTGGTTTTTTTACATGATAGACAACTTTGATTCCTTTTATTTTAACGTGTTTTCAAATTATTCATATCTCCTCACTTAAAATTTAGTAGGGGCCGCTCTATAAAGATACTCGCGTTCCTCTGAAGGGAAAATTTAAAGAGAAATGAATGAGGGAACATCCACTTCCGCCACACAACACTATAATCCGGTGTGGTACAATTAGATGAATGTATCTTAATGACGTCAACATTTTTGTAATATTGAGTGCATATGGATGTGAAACAATTATATGTATTCCACATTAATTTTGTTGACGCGATTAAAATTAAACCAATAAAAAAAAGTAGGATCTTTTTTGGATTGTAAGAACTCACTTCATTGCTTTGAAAAGATCAAGGTATGATCTTTTTCGCTTTCACTCATTTCAAATTAAAGGTGTGTCTGGTGTCTAACACACGTAAAATATGTAAGATTTTTGGTGTTTCGATTTATTTTCTAAAACTATGATTTTTTTTTTTATTTGATTAATTTAGATTAATCAAAGAATATGAAAGAAGTTTTGATGAATATTGATGAGCAGCAGATTATATTCAATCCTCTTCCATTTGCTAGAAGGTTAATTTTTTTATTTTTTTTTTAAAACAAATCCATTTCCATTGTGATGTTGGTTGATCACATGGATTGATGTTTTAGGTTGTTTGTTGAGTTTTTTTATTTTTATGTCTAGCTATCGTATTGAAGTACTGGAGAAATCATATCGGCAAAATATAATAGTGCACTTGAAGATCGGATCTAGAAAGATGTTGATAGCTACCATGCTTCTCACCTTCAGAAGCTTTCTTCGTACGTTGATGTTTCTTCAGTTTCGAAAGTTGTGTTGATTTCTCAGGTACGCTACTTCGATCTCTTTTATGATAGCCATCACAATGAATGATTTATATGTGATGATTGAAGATTCACTTTATTTGTTTGTTTTGTTCACTTGTCTAGCAAGCTAAAGCCTTTGAGAAACCACACAGATTTAAACATTGAATGTATGGTGGAAACATGGGTCATGACTTTTGGGATTGAGATCTGTGGAAAGAAGAGATGGAGAAATATGAGGTGAGGCTCTTGTTATTTTACATTTTATATATATATATATATATATATATTAATGGGCTTGTTTGTTATAGATTTTTTGAAAATCGATCTTTATAGTGTAATATAATTTTGTGTAAAAAAATTTACAAAGAAACTTTTTATAAAAGTTTCAAATAAAAATTTGATTTGAATAGTTATTCTTAAAATGTCATTTTAGTCATTTTATTGAAACTATTTTTGAATAACAAAATTTTAAAAAAATCTTTTTTTTTTTTTGAAGCTATTTCAAATAGATTTTCATAAAAATTATTTTTGAAATACAACTTTTTGTAAAAATTGAGATTTTGACTATATTTTGATCTTCAATAGTATACGTTTATGTTATATAATATCAAAATTAGTGTTTTAATTTAGAAAAAATGAATATAAAAAAACTTATAATATTTATAAAAAAAAATTTATAAAATCTATTTTAAGAAATACAAAAAAAATATCCATTTTTTTAAAGGTAAAACAAACGCACCCATATTAATCCTATTTGCAAAACCATAATATATTTGTGTGTGTCAAATAGCGGCTATAGAGGTGTAGCATTGTTGCATAGCAGAAATTGGCATCATCGAGTTTTTTCGACTTTTTGGGATGACTGCATCCCTAATTATGGCAAAATGTAAAATCCCTTTATTTTTCTTGTTTTTTTTTTTCTTCTGCTTATTGTTCAAATCGAATAGTCTCAGTCATTCTCTCATGTTCAATTTCTTTCATCTTCACTATTATTTTTTAGTACGCTACTTGAAATAACATCATATATATATATATATATATATATATATATATATATATATATATATTACAAGTAGAATTCTAGGGTATAACTCAAAATTCTAGGTGCAAACAAATAATTACTAACTCAAAATTCTATAAGTTTCTCTTGTGGTTTAATTTTTGAGTGTGTTAATTTTAATTTGTTGTTGTGTTTAAAGAATTAACTAGATTTATCAACCTATACTACAAAAATACAAATACATTTTTAGAAATGTTTTTTCTTCCTTATGCCCTAGAATTCTACATTTAATATGTGATATAACTTATATATTACATATGATATGGTTTCTTATATATAGGTGGAGGAGAAGAAAAGAGGAAGAGAAACTGAAAATGTGTTGATTGGATCAATCTCGATTTTGTTTGATCTTCCACATCAAACAAAACCGACATTGATCCGATCAATACGTTTTTAGTTTGTCTGCCTCTTTTCTTCTCCTCCACCTATATAAGAAACCACATCATATGTAATATATAACTTATACCACATATTACAAGTAGAATTTTAGAGCATAAGGAAGAAAAAACATTATTAAAAATGTATTTGTAGTATAGGTTGATAACCAGTTAATTCTTTAAACACAACAACAAATAAAAATTAACACACCCAAAAATTAAACCACGAGAGAAGTTATAGAATTTTGAGTTAGTTATTACTTTGTTTGCACCTAGAATTTTGAGTTATGCTCTAGAATTCTACTTGTAATATGTGATATAACTTATATATTACATATGGTATGGTTTCTTATATAGGTGGAGGAGAAGAAAAGAGGAAGACAAACTGAAAACGTGTTGATTGGATCAATCTCGATTTTGTTTGATCTTCCACATCAAACAAAACCCATATTGATCCGATCAACACGTTTTTAGTTTGTCTGCCTCTTTTCTTCTCCTCCACCTATATAAGAAACAACATCATATGTAATATATAACTTATATCACATACTACAAACATAATTTTAGAGCATAAGGAAGAAAAAACATTATTAAAAATATATTTGTAGTATAGGTTGTTAACCAGTTAATTCTTTAAACACAACAACAAATTAAAATTAACACAACCAAAAATTAAACCACAAGAGAACTTATAGAATTTTGAGTTAGTAATTACTTTGTTTGCACCTAGAATTTTGAGTTATGCTCTAGAATTCTACTTGTAATATGTGGTATAACTTATATATTACATATGATATGGTTTCTTATATAGATGGAGGAGAAGAAAAGAGGAAGAGAAACTGAAAACGTGTTGATTGGATCAATCTCGATTTTGTTTGATCTTCCACATCAAACAAAATCGACATTTAGAGCTGTCAAAATGGGCCGGCCCAGCCCGGCCCGCCTCGGCCCGGGGGGCCATGACATCTAAAGGGGCTTTAGTGGGCCGGCACATTAAGCTTCATGGCCCGGCCCGTTAAGCCCAACCCGATAAGCAAAGGCCTACATGGCCCGATGGGCCGGCCCGACAAACTTTCATTTTTTTTTTTGACAAATTTTTTTACAAAACAAATTCAATGGACAATACAACTACATATATATATCACACACAAATTAATATCCATATAATTTGATTAATTTCTTTCTTATATTTTTCTATTTATAATGATTGATTAAGTTGTTATTAGTTTTTTTCAAATAAAGATAATCATAACAAACTTGATTTAATCTTAAAAAAAAACAAATTTGGTTTAATAATTATCTTTTAACTAACAAATCTCATCTTTTGTTACTTAATTATCTAAAGATTTAATGGTAACTAAAACTATTTTTAAGATTTTTTTTAAAATATTTTTTTTAACTCTTTAAGGGGCCGGCCCAAAAGCCCGTGGGGCCGGCCCATAACGGCCCATTAAAAATATAGGCCCAAAGGGCCGGCCCGATAAGGCCCAGTCAACTTTTTTTAAAAGCCCGGCCCGTATAATACTATAGGGCTAATGGGCCGGCCCGATAGCCCGACCCATTTTTACAGCTCTATCGACATTGATCCGATCAACACGTTTTTAGTTTGTCTACCTCTTTTCTTCTCCTCCGCCTATATAAGAAACCACGTCATATGTAATATATAAGTTATACCACATATTACAAGTAGAATTTTAGAGCCTAAGAAAGAAAAAACATTATTAAAAATGTATTTGTAGTCAGTGGCGGAGCTAGCATAAAATCTCGGGGTGGGCCGTAACGAGTTTGAATTTTTTTTTTTTATATGAACCATATATATACAGTGTAATATCTTATATTGCTCAGTAGTATCTTAATAAATATAAATTTTACAAAATTTATATTATATAAAATATTTGTGTAAAATTTTACATAAATTTAATATTTTTTGATATGTTATTGAGACTCGTAAATATTAAATGTTTATATATTTTTATTGAATATCGTTAATTTTAATGGATCTCAATCGCATCAAAGTATATTTTATTACTTTAAAATTTTAGAATATAAATTTTTATTTTAGAGTAAATCTTATAATATTTATAATCAATGCAATGTTATTGATTTAATTTGATTCCTGCATATGTGCATGTAAAAAAATATATGTTGATCAATAGCATAATGAAAACTATAGTCGAAGCTTACAACGTGCCAAGCTTTAAGATGTTAATAGTAATTCAATAAGCAAAAATGAAAAAAAAAAACAAAGGCTAAACTACACATTTGGTCCCTTACGTTTATTTTAGGATTCAATTTGGTCCCTTATGTTTAAAAAGTTTCAATTTGGTCCCTTACGTTTATTTTAGGTTTCAATTTGGTCCCTTCCGTCAGTTTTTGCACATGTGGCAGACGGTTTGCTTACGTGGCAGACGGTTTGCACACGTGGATTGACACGTGGACACCTGGACACGTTGACACGTGTCCAATTGAAACAGTGGAACAGTGAAATCTGACGGAAGGGACCAACTAATGCAAACGTTGATAACGTAAGGGACCAAATTGAAACCTAAAATAAACGTAAGGGACCAAATATGTAGTTTAGCCAAAAACAAAAGAATGTCTGAGGGCTGGTTTGAACCTTTGCCCTCTCAATTAAGAGCAGAGCTTACAACCACTCGGCTACATCAATCATTTATTTTCTTGTGAACATAATAATATATATAATACTCAGTGATAAAAATATTTTTACATATATACCTATTAAAATCGAAAATTTTGGGACGGGCCGTGGCACTCCCCCGCCCTAAGGCAGCTCCGCCCCTGTTTGTAGTATAGGTTGATAACTAGTTAATTCTTTAAACACAACAACAAATAAAAATTAACACACCCAAAAATTAAACCACAAGAGAACTTATAGAATTTTGAGTTAGTAATTACTTTGTTTGCACCTAGAATTTTGAGTTATGCTCTAGAATTCTACCTGTAATATGTGATATAACTTATATATTACATATGATATGGTTTCTTATATAGGTGGAGGAGAAGAAAAGAGGAAGACAAACTGAAAACGTGTTGATTGGATCAATCTCGATTTTTTTTTTTATCTTCCACATCAAACAAAACCGACATTGATCTGATCAACACATTTTTAGTTTGTCTGCCTCTTTTCTTCTCCTCCACCTATATAAGAAACCACATCATATGTAATATATAACTTATACCACATATTACAAGTAGAATCTTAGAGCATAAGGAAGAAAAAACATTATTAAAAATATATTTGTAGTATAGGTTGATAACCAATTAATTCTTTAAACACAACAACAAATTAAAATTAGCACACCCAAAAATTAAACCACAAGAGAACTTATAGAATTTTGAGTTAGTAATTACTTTGTTTGCACCTAGAATTTTGAGTTTATGCTCTAGAATTCTACTTGTAATATGTGGTATAACTTATATATTACATTTGATATGGTTTCTTATATAGGTGGAGTAGAAGAAAAGAGGAAGACAAACTGAAAACGTGTTGATTGGATCAATCTCGATTTTGTTTGATCTTCCACATCAAACAAAACCGACATTGATCCGATCAACACGTTTTTAGTTTGTCTACCTCTTTTTTTCTCCTCCACCTATATAAGAAACCATATCATATGTAATATAAGTTATACCACATATTACAAGTAGAATTCACTAGTACAAAAATCCCTTTTTAAGTCGGTTAAAAATGAGTTTTTAAGTCGGTTTTGTGGCAGTCTTAATATTTCCAGACATAAGAAGTATTGACTTGTTAAGTCAGGTACGGAACCGACTTAAGAAGTCTATATATTAGGTCGGTTATAGTGTGCGCGACTTAAGAAGTCCGACTTGAGAAGGTTGCACTTTTTGCTACCCTTGTTTTAAGTCGCCTATATTTAACCGACCTAAGAAGATGGTTTTTTTTTTGGCTGCACTTTTTTTTATTATAGCACATTTTTTTCCTGCACCTGTATATATATATATATATATATGTGTGTGTGTGCTAATTATACTACTACAAGAGCAGTTCATCAATAGAAATATACTCCAACATATCTTATCCAAATTTCAAAATAAAATAGTAGAAGTATAATTAATGTAATACCAAATTAAAACTTAAAATTATGATCAAAATAAATAAACATCAACTAATGTCATTCCAAATTAAAACATAACATTGTGATCTAATTCGATAAACAACCACTGCACTACCAGGGTAAGATCAGTTACACTAAGATAAACATCATTCTTATAAAAAAAAAAGCATTATAGAATAACTAACTACTTAGAAAAAACAAGTATTTGTCAGAGTACAATCAAAATGTGAAATTTTGAAGACGACAAAGGATCATATGATTGACCAAAAAGCTAACAGCGAACAACACACATAATCGCAACTAATTCATATCATTTTCCACACTTTCTTCAATATGTTCCAAAATCATATTTGCGCAACGTTCTTGAACACTTTTAAATTCATCCTTATCAAATGGATTTGAATCTCTGAATATCTGAACAATCAAATGTTGACATAAACGAAACAAAGAGAGTATCTAGCTATATAACTACCACTCTAAACACAAAAGAACCATAGTCTGAATTAATTTTTCAGGCACACTTAATTGTTCAACCATGACAATAATACAATACAATAATGTACACATGTGTCATATTAGCAAATCACTAAAAACAAATTCAATGTCTAGTTGCAACAAGCCATATATAGAAAGCATTCTAATAATCACTAAATAACATAATTATCACTAATGTTACCCAACCCTTCCATGATCATAACTAATCCAAGCTACAGAGATCTAGTACAACTTATTAACAACACTCTTAGCTATTTTGTTGGAACAAAATTGGTTTTGTATCTCCTAATTTGATTTTGATGATAACAATGTATTTAAAGTTAAATTGGTAGTACTAATAATTTACTCTAGTGTGCAGGATTAAAAGTTAAAATTTAAGTTCATAAGCACATTGGAATTCTGAAGGAATTACTTCTGAGCGCGTCATATCTGAGCTCCCAATATTCTGAAGCAAGTAATTTTGAGCTTCATCAAATTCTGAAGCTAAATATTTCTGAGGCTACATCAGAAATATTTCTGAAGGCTACATCTGAGGGTACAATTTTCTTGAAGATTGTGTTTGACCTGGTCTCAGTGAAGGAATCAAGAAGGAAAAGGGTTGACCATGGAAAGGTCCTTTTCAAGTCAGGCTTCAAGAACGAGTATTTCCTTATTTGGCTTAAGCTGATGTTCAGATATCTAAAGCCAAAAGGAATCTCTCATTTTGTAGTAAACGTCAAAGCTCCTAAGCATTGCAAATCAGAACAGCTATTAGCACTCTGATCAATACAATGGAGCCTCTCAAGAATTCTTCAAACGGCTATAATCTTCAACATTGTAACATCCCAATCCTTCAATTATTAAATTAATTCCAATTGGACTTACAACTCATAATAAAGATTTATTCTTTGAGATTAAAATGAGTAAGTCTACTTTGTGAGTATTTCTTGTGTCAAGGTTAGGAAAATCCAATATAAAACTAATCTCATATCTTAAGACAACTACCTATTCCATTTGGTTTGTCAAGCAACAAGAAATTACTCTCTCCCATGACTCACCAACAATGACTCACTCCCACCCTTCTCCTATGCTAACACCTCACTCATGTTGCATGCAAAAGTCTAGTGACTCATACTCCACTCAAACCAACCCATCCCCACTCACATTACATGCAAAAAGGAAAGAAGAAAACACTATTCTTCTTCAGCAAACTGAAGAACTCACAAGCTCTCTCTTTTCACCCTTCTCCCTCGTGACAACAACTACAAGTTTTCAAGCTTCCAATTCCCACAATATTCCATGATTGTTCTCTTTTTCCTTACACTACTTCAAAACTTAACCCATGATAAAGTTCCTGCATGCAATAGAAGAAGAAGACTCATTAATCCTTTCTTTCTCCCACAATTTTGTCACTTAACCAACAACAACCCGTGTTCTGGACAGTGCTCCATTCAAACTGCAACCATTTCCTCTCTGTAAGTCGGATTCGAACGATTCTTGTTCCTGTAGTTAGCTAACTTAATTACACTCTTTTTGGCGTTGGTTTCACGCAATTTCGTTGAGAAATGAATTTTTGGTGAATTTTTAAAGTGGGAGGTTCGAATCAGGAAGGGGGTTGAACAGGGATGCACTAAATCAGTAAGTGCTCTCTCCTCACAACTCCACTTGCGTCGATTCTTTTTGTTCTAGTTAGCTAACTCAATTCCGGTCGTTTGGAGATCAATTTCGTGAATTCTAACACAGTAACGAGTTCTGGAGACACGTTTGAAGTCAGGGATAGAGTGCAGAATTTTCTTTGGATGTAGCTTTCGAGTCAATGTTTGTATGTGGAGTAGTTTTCCTTAAAGCTTCTGAGTTAATCTCAATTCCAGGTAGGTTCTTAGGCTAGTTTAGTTAATTTTCCCCAAATTAAATATTTGCATGTTAACTTAGGAAAATTTAGGAATTAATTGTGTGAGGAGAATTAGATCCCAAATTCTCTTCTATTGTGTTCTATATTAATTATTTTACGTATCTGCACTATCTCAGAAGTTGATTGTAGGTGTAACTTTTCAAAATTGATGATTTTCGTAAAACAGGGCACTTTCTGCATGAACTCGCCATAGCGAGTTGCTAGCGAGTGTTCATGGCGAGCATCCAAGTTCTGGGCTGATGAAACTCGCCGTGGCGAGCAACTGCTCGCCTAGCAAGTTGAGTTAGGCCAGGACCTGCAGTTCGCCATGGCGAGCTAGGTAACTCGCCGTAGCGAGCTAAATGCAGAAATACCTATACTTCTTTTCTAAATTATTTTAAAGACACTCGTTTTATATCATCGCCGAGATAGATAACTTGCATATACAATTTAATTAATATTTAAGAGAAGGTCAAGCACAATATGAACCTTAGGGTATAACTTAGAATTTAAGATTTGCATGCTCCCCGGGTTTGGGATAATTATGGTAGTTTATGAATTTACTTAGCATCAGCCGAATTATGTGCGATTATGATATCGCTTATAGACTTCCGTCGGAAGCTTCCATCAGAGAATACTTTGTGAGCTGTATGCCGGAAACACGTCGTGTTCAGCGGACAAGGCGGGCCTCTGAGAGATGCTCACCTCAATGTGTCTTGCGGTTAAAATCAACAAGACTAATAATCTGTGACACACCTTATATTATGTTTTATGTTACTATGTTAAGAAATATATATGATATGACTGCTTAGGTGCCCCGGCATAGTTGCCATTTAGGAGGGTAGTAGAATTCACTGGGACGAAGTGACTGTCTCACCCCACTCCCTTTTCGATATAGGTAAGACATGTTATTTTCGGAGCAGGGACCAGGTTGGACCTGACGATTGGAGCTGTGCTTGGATTGTCAGTGATGAAGACTTAGTCTTCATTCTTACTTTTATTTAGCTTGTTATCTTATTATAGTTCTTTCCGCTGTCTGTATCAAATATTCTCTTATTATCTTAATGATAATATATTATTCGGTTATTTCTTGTCTAATTTAATGTACTCGGATTCCAGTTTTAATGTTCCGACTAAATATTCTAGACAATTTAGTTGGGGCGTTACAATTGGTATCAGAGCAGGTCGATCTAGTATCGGACCTCACCATTAGTCATTACAATTCCTTTCGAAGTAGTACGGACCCTTTGGAGTCTGGATTGTTTATGCTGAAACCATCGCGTGCTGAGTCTGATCAACTCAATATTGTGCATGGTAGGCAGGGTATTACGGTTGAGAACCGAAGTGGACCACGGTGGTTAAGTAAGAAGATCGTAGCGGAAGTATAATCCAGAAGCATTCGATGGCGAGAATTCTCTCTAACCGGATGTTAAGAGCTGAAATAGTTAGGACTGAAGGAGTAAGTGGTGCAACGCCATCGAGTATACCAAGAGTTAAGATGGAGTATATGGATTAAGACCAATAGTAGTAGGAAATTCTGGAGATGGTAAGGGAACAGTTGATGGAAGTACTGATCGCTCGAAGTAGAATTGTTCATGTAAGAATGCAAGTGTATATGGTGTGGTAGTATCTACTGACACCGAGTGTCAGGCAAACTTTTCCGAACTTGAGAGTAACCATACCTTCTGGCTAACATGTTTACAAGAAACACGAAAGCCAAGTAAGATTCAGCCTTCAGTAAATCAGAACTCTTCCTAGATACTTAACCTTACTTGTCAGCCGTGAGATTCGCCAGTGATGTTAGATCTGTCCAATACCATACTAGGGGAACCAAGTTGGAATATTCACCCATAGTAACACTCATCTGAGAATTTTCCAATAGATCATCCTATTGGAAGCCAACTTTTAATGCCTCCCTAAGAATAATTTAGCATTTCAACATCGTAACTCGTATTCCTACCATACCGCGAGAAGCCAGGATCTGTTTAGCATAACAAATAAGTTTTCTTTTTCGATACCAGCTTAGGTCAGTTAACTCAGCAAACTATTAGAGACCAACTTTGATTAGAGTAACAATTAGGAATTATTTTTCAACACCATGTAGATACCTGACTTAATTCAAAAGGCATCATTCGTGAGCAGTAGAAGTAAGAATTAATCGAATTAGCCTTGTAAGTAAGAACCAATAGTTGTACCTTACCACTAGAGGTTAAGCACTATTAGATGTACCATTAGGAATTTCACCTTGTTAACTTAGTATCCATATGGGCTTATTAGGTGTAGTTGTCCACTCATCTTGAGCTAGTAACTTAGCGTCAGTAAATTACCCGACCATTCATATAGGAAAAATAGTCGATTTAGGCCACCTTAGCTTCAACATTCTTTCACACTTCAGCCTGTTATGTTATCACGTAGGATATTGCTACATGCCAAATAAGATAGTTTCAACTCAACACGTTATCCTAGAAATCACACCCAACCTATTTGGAACATAACCTCAATCGGAATGACAAGTAGAAACATCCTTGACCATACTTAGTACCAGGGAGTCTGTTTAACACTATCATGCGTCTCCTACTTTAACAACTTAGTGTCGTGACCTAAGTGAATACCTTGTGAGAGAAATTAAGTTGAACCACCCGTAGTATTAATTTTCTTAGGCGTCAGCCATTACCTTATTATCTAGTGCATTATCACTAGGAGCTCGTTACAGTAGAACAGTCTATCTCTTAGAAATCAACCTTAGTGTCAAACCACTAGCATTCGAGTCTCGATCAAAATAGCAAATCAGAAGTTATCATTAACACATTCAGCTACCTAAATCAATCGTTGAGTATCCATGTTAGATGCCCGAAGTGAAATCACTAAGTTGGATTTGTTCCTTATCAGCCACTTGGGATTTTCATTCATTCAGACCTTCGAGTTAGGAATCTGTAGAGTCAGTCAGATTTCTATTAAGAGTGCCCCTCAATGCCCTGATTTGAACCTGTACCACTAGAAGTCAAATTCCAATTCATGACCCTTCTTTTGAATCTTTGACAAGCTAAGTTCTTCGAACCAAACCATGTTGGATTAGGTATCTAATAGACATGGGGGCATGGAACGAGTTCACTCCCTATCTTGTCTGAATAATTCTCGGACCGATAATTCCTTCTCGGGCCCTATCATCTGATAGTCGTAGATATCACTCGGAGTAGTTGAAAGGTAAACTTTCTAAATTCCTCGACATAGGTCAGTTAAACTGACATTGTGAAATTGTGCTTACGAGTAATCCTGTTCAAATCTTTTCAGCCTTTTCAGTTATGCTGTTAGTAACTAAATATAACCTTGGAATTCAGTTCATCTGGAAAGGACACGTGTAAATTCAGTTCAAACTCTCACTCATCGTATCAATCTGTTAATCAGTATCATTAGTCAATTATCCGCCGAACTATTCTGTTCAGTGTCAGTATCAGTTAATCATATGGGTCTTCGTGCACCTAAACGACCCATCACTATTTCAGTTGTGTTGTTCAATCTTTCGGAGTCTTATCAGCTAAATTCTAGTTAAGTTTCAGATCTTCCAGTTACGTAGAAATAGGAGCTAGTAGACGTATTAGTATCTAGATACCTCATCAAAGCTATTCTCTAAATACGAGTCTGAACCATTTCATTCTCTGTCAACCGATTCAATTTCTCTGTACATTATCAATGATAGATTCAGAGCATCATAGATCAATTCCTCGGTAGAGAAAAAGGATCTCCTTACTGCAAACCTGATTCATACACTGACGCATTGACTATTTTGGACGAAGGATTTGAATCCATTCCCGGTGTTAAGTAAGCAAATTTTTCCGTATCCAATTAGCCAATCCTTAAAATTCGATCACGTTGGCCAGATTCTCTCACTTCAGTCTATCAGCAAAATTATCAATCCAATCTAACCGTATCATTGAAGGAAGACTCGAACCTCAGTTCTTGATATTTTAAATGTACTACTCGACCACAGTGTTGTGCTAGGATGGATTGAAATGGTAGGTGGAAAATTCTGTAGTACTACGGACTCGGTTGCAGATGAGTCTAACTCATTGGCGAACGGATCTATAGTGCTTAAGCGTTCTTCACTCGTTTTATATTTCGATCTATCCTGAAGTATTTAAACGACATGAACGGGACAGTGGTACGTGTGACGTGTCGCAAGCTGCAGCGTTCGAAATTGAGGAAGACCTCGAAGATAAAAGATTTTGGATTGTCATTATCAATACTCAAACTTACCCAAGTCAGCTATTCATATAGCGACAACCAGGCCAGATACCGACCTGTGGAAGTGTAGTGCGAGATAATAATAAGTACAGTATATTAAGGCGTAGTGAACATGTTGGACGTAGTAATGGCAGAAGTTTAATTGGGAAATAAGAGATGGTGCGTCACTGTGTTAAATGAATTTGGAGTAAGGCCAGGGTGACGCAGATGAGAAACGGGATGACTATAAGTAGTCGAATCAGAGTGCGCAGCGCGAGATCAGACGAGAATATAGCAGATGATAAAATTTGGACGAATAACCCTTTGAGAAAGGAAAGTTTTATTCCAAGGAAGAAAGGTAGTCACGAGTTCTTGAGAATAACACCAAAGTTAGAACTACGAGGTGTTTCCAACAAAGAAACTCTATCCGAAGTATATAAGACCTTATCGGATCCTTCAACGCGTCGGTTCAGTAACCTATCAGTTAGCTCTATCTTCATTCAGGTCAGGGTTACAAGTGTCGCAACTTCGGAAATTCACTCCCAATCCTTGTCATCCTCAAGAGATTGATCTTTAGTCAGTCTTAACTCATCAGCCGAATTCAGTGCGTATAGTTGATCGTGAAGTTAAGATCCCTTGGAACAAGATAATTCCAATAATCCAAGTCGGATGGGCTCAGTCCCATGATGACTAACTCACTCAGAAACGGGAATCTGACGCGGAAAAAGATGTCTCTATCTTTTCTAAAGATAAATTTCTAAATTTCGAGGACGAAATTTCTTTAAGGGGGGTATATTGTAACATCTCAATCTTTCAATTATTAAATTAATTCCAATTGGACTTACAACTCATACTTAGAGATTTATTCTTTGAGATTAAAATGAGTAAGTCTATTTTGTGAGTATTTCTTGTTTCGAGGTTAGGAAAATCCAATATGAAACTAATCTCATATCTTAAGACAACTACCTATTCCATTTGGTTTGTCAAGCAACAAGAAATTACTCTCTCCCATGACTCACCAACAATGACTCACTCTCCACTCACTCCCACCCTTCTCCTATGCTAACACCTCACTCATGTTGCATGCAAAAGTCTAGTGACTCATACTCCACTCAAACCAACCCATCCCCACTCACATTACATGCAAAAAGGAAAGAAGAAAACACTATTCTTCTTCAGCAAACTGAAGAACTCACAAGCTCTCTCTTTTCTCCCTTCTCCCTCGTGAAAACAACTACAAGTTTTCAAGCTTCCAATTCCCACAATATTCCATGATTGTTCTCTTTTTCCTTACACTACTTCAAAACTTAACCCATGATAAAGTTCCTGCATGCAATAGAAGAAGAAGACTCATTAATCCTTCCTTTCTACCACAATTTTGTCACTTAACCAACAACAACCCGTGTTCTGGACAGTGCTCCATTCAAACTGCAACCATTTCCTCTCTGCAAGTCGGATTCGAACGATTCTTGTTCCTGTAGTTAGCTAACTTAAGTACGCTCTTTTTGGCGTTGCTTTCACGCAATTTCTTTGAGATGTGCATTTTTGGTGAATTTTTAAAGTGGGAGGTTCGAATCAGGAAGGGGGTTGAACAGGGCTGCACTAAATCAGTAAGTTCTCTCTCCTCACAACTCCGCTTGCGTCGATTCTTTTTGTTCTAGTTAGCTAACTCAATTCCGGTCGTTTGGAGACCAATTTCGTGAATTCTAACGCAGTAACGAGTTCTGGAGACACGTTTGAAGTCAGGGATAGAGTGCAGAATTTTCTTTGGATGTAGCTTTCGAGTCAATGTTTGTCTGTGGAGTTCTTAGGCTAGTTTAGTTAATTTTCCCCAAATTAAATATTTGCATGTTAACTTAGGAAAATTTAGAAATTAATTGTGTGAGGAGAATTAGATCCCAAATTCTCTTCTATTGTGTTCTATATTAATTATTTTACGTAACTGCACTATCTCAGAAGTTGATTGTAGGTGTAACTTTTCAAAATTGATGATTTTCGTAAAACAGGGCACTTTCTGCATGAACTCGCCATAGCGAGTTGCTAGCGAGTGTTCATGGCGAGCATCCAAGTTCTGGGCTGATGAAACTCGCCGTGGCGAGCAACTGCTCGCCTAGCGAGTTGAGTTAGGCCAGGACCTGCAGTTCGCCATGGCGAGCTAGGTAACTCGCCGTAGCGAGCTAAGTGCAGAAATACCTATACTTCTTTTCTAAATTATTTTAAAGACACTCGTTTTATATCATCGCCGAGATAGATAACTTGCAGATATACAATTTAATTAATATTTAACAGAAGGTCAAGCACAATATGAACATTAGGGTATAACTTAGAATTTAAGATTTGCATGCTCCCCGGGTTTGGGATAATTATGGTAGTTTATGAATTTACTTAGCATCAGTCGAATTATGTGCGATTATGATATCGCTTATGGACTTCTGTCGGAAGCTTCCATCAGAGAATACTTTGTGAGCTGTATGCCGGAAACACGTCGTGTTCAGCGGACAAGGCGGGCCTCTGAGAGATGCTCACCTCAGTGTGCCTTGCGGTTAAAATCAACAAGACTAATAATCTGTGACACACCTTATATTATGTTTTATGTTACTATGTTAAGAAATATATATGATATGACTGCTTAGGTGCCCCGGCATAGTTGCCATTTAGGAGGGTAGTAGAATTCACTAGGACGAAGTGACTATCTCACCCCACTCCCTTTTCGATATAGGTAAGACAGGTTATTTTCGGAGCAGGAACCAGGTTGGACCTGACGATTGGAGCTGTGCTTGGATTGTCAGCGATGAAGACTTAGTCTTCATTCTTGCTTTTATTTAGCTTGTTATCTTATTATAGTTCTTTCCGCTGTCTGTATCAAATATTCTCTTATTATCTTAATGATAATATATTATTCGGTTATTTCTTGTATAATTTAATGTACTCAGATTCCAGTTTTAATGTTCCAACTAAATATTCTAGACAATTTAGTTGGGGCGCTACAAACGTCCATTTCTCATCTATAAAAGGAAGAAGATTTGTGAAGAATTATGATCAAGACTTACGCTTCTGAACTTGCTAAAACTCTGTAAAAAATTCTGAAGCTATTCAAACACTTAGAAATTTTGTGATACTTTTCTAAGAAGTCTTGTAACTGTGTTGTATTTTGTAAGCACCTCTGATAGTATATCAAGTGTCCCTCTCATATCTTTATTATCATTAAACTTGTGAGAAGTCTCTTCGTTTGTGCTTGAGCATTGGAAGTCTCTTGCTTTGTTCTTGAGCATTTGAAGTCTCTTGCTTAGTGCTTGAGCATCTGTAATCTTAGTGATTATAGTGAAATCTCTTGTGAAGAACAAGAGGACTGGACTACTCTTGTTAGTGGGAGGAACCAGTATAAAATTTATTTCTCTCTCTCTCTCTCTCTCTCTCTCTCTCTCTCTCTCTCTCTCTCTCTATCCTCATATATTGTGTGTGTTTAATCTTATCCACTGCAAATTGATTTAAGCTTAGCAAAAATCTTACCACAATTCAACCCCCCCTTCTTGTGTTTTTCAACCTTCAATTGGCATCAGAGCACCGGTTTGTTGCTTTTCACTTAATAGTGAAACAGTAAAAGATCTAGGGTACTTTGTTGAAAAACATGGCCTCTCCCACTTCTACTACCACTTCCGGACCAGAACATCATGTTGTTCCTCCTCCACACAACTATGACAAGGGTGAGAGAAATGGTGACAATCACAGAGATAAACCACCCTACTTTAACAGTGATCCTACAACTTTTCCCTTTTGGAAAACCAAGATGTATAGTTACATCATTGGTACTGATGATGAGTTATGGGATATAGTTGAGGATGGTATACATTTTAATCACATGGATGAAGAAGGTGTTGTAAGAAATACCTACAGAAAGTTATTTGATACTGAAAGAAGGGAACAATATAAGAAGCATCACACTGTCAAAAATATGCTTGTTAGTGCCATATCTCATGCTGAGTATTTGAAGATATCCAACAAATCTTCAGCCAAAACTATCTGGGATTCTCTATGCTCTACCTATGAAGGAAACAAGCAAGTTAAAGAGGCTAAGGCAAATCTGCTAGTTCATCAATATGAGCTATTCAGAATGAAGGAAGATGAAGACATTGAAACCATGTATTCAAGGTTTCAAACTCTTGTCTCAGGTCTTCAAGTTCTGAAGAAAAGCTATATTGTACCTGATCATGTAAAGAAGATTCTGAGGAGTCTGCCTCCTAAATGGAGACCAAAGGTTACAGCTTTTCAAGAATCTAAGGATCTGGATGATGTCTCTCTTGAAGATCTGATAAGCTCACTCAGAAGTCATGAACTAGAACTTATGGCAGACGAACCTGTCAATAAAATGAAGTCCTTGGCTCTAAGCTCTGTTCAAAGTTCCTCAAAAGCTGTAAAGACTAAAGTTGCTGAACATGAAGAGGAAACTTCTGATGATATGTTGGAAGAAAATTCTGAGAATGAGGAAATGGCTCTCATGGTTAGAAGATTTCAGAAATGGAACAAGAAATACAAAAGGTTTCCAAGCAAAGGAAATGGCTCAAGAAGTTTATTCTCTAAAGACAAAAAGGAAGAATTGAACAAGTGCTATAACTGCAAGAAATCTGGACACTTTAATGCTGACTGTCCAGAAATGTCATCTAAGGACAAAGGAAAGAGCAAGAACTTTGGGAAAGAGAAATACAAACAAAAAGTAAGGAAGAGTCTCTTAGCTACTTGGGAAACAATTGAGAATGACTCTGAAGGCGAAGATGATGAAGAAGGAAATCTTGCTCTATTGGCAAATGCTTCTGAAGATAACAACTCTGATAAGGAATCTGAAGATGACTCAGATGATGAACAAGAGGTATATTCTAATATGACTAAATATGAATTAATTGATTCTCTTAAGATTGATGTGAAGCATTACACTCAGATGGTAAGACAACATAAAATTCTGAAAAGCGTTCATGAATCATTGAAAAAGGATGCCAAGATTCTTTATGAAGAAAATGAATCTTTAAACATTCGTATTTGTCATGTTGAATCTAACTATGTCTTGGCAGACAAACTCGATGATGATCATGAAGATGCTCTCCATGAATTTATTCGTTGTACTTTCAATAGGAGTAAAATGACTTCCATGATTTATCATATGACTCGTAACTATGGGATAGGCATTGGTTACTCTCGGTTTAAGAACTGGGATAAACCTCTGCAATCATATAGTGAGGATGATACACCACCTGAATCATTCTCAACCTTTGTTAAAAGTGGAACACAAGATCTGAAGTTATCTAATTCTGAAGGAGGTTCTGAACCTCAACTCAAAGACTCAGAAGCACCAAGTTCTTCTGAACCCAAAACTTCTGAGCCTAAGAGTTCTCAAGTTAAAGCTCAGAAGTCTTCTGAACCTTTGAGAAATCAAGGCAAAGATTTTTCTGATGCTTGCTTGACCGTTGGAACTGTGATATACTCCAGATCGAAATCTAAGAATAAAATTAAGCCTAAACATTCTTGTCAAAGCTTAATTAATTCTAGATCTTATGTTACTCATGGAAAACAAAGGAGGAATGTAATTCAGAAGACTAACTCAAAAGGACCCATCAGAATATGGGTACCAAAATCTGAAATAATATTTGCTTCAAATGCTCATTCAAGGAAAGGTAAAGCAACAGCCCTGGTACCTGGACAGTGGTTGCTCACGACATATGACGGGAGAAAAGCATATGTTCCAAACCCTAACTCTGAAAGAGGGAGGATCTGTGGGGTTTGGAGGAAAGCAAAAAGGGAAGATCATTGGTATAGGTACAATTGGTAATTCCTCTCTTTCTATTAAAGATGTTTGGTTAGTTGATGGACTTAAACACAATCTATTGAGCATTAGTCAATTTTGTGACAATGGATGTGTTGTTACATTTGATAAGGAATCATGTACTGTATCAAAAGATTCTGACAAATCCATAGTATTCAAGGGAATGAGAGTTGCCAATGTTTATAAAGTAAACTTTTCTGATTTGGTTAACCAAAAGATTATATGTCTTTTGTCTCTGAGTGATGAGAAATGGTTATGGCACAAGCGTCTTGGTCATGCTAACTGGAGGTTAATCTCTAAGCTTAGTAAGCAAAAGCTTGTTAGTGGTTTGCCTGACATTGATTATCACTCAGACACACTCTGTGGCTCTTGTCAAAAAGGAAAATTTGCCAAGACTTCTTTCAAGTCTAAAAACATTGTCTCTACTTCCAGACCCTTAGAATTGCTTCACATTGATCTGTTTGGTCCTGTTTCTACAGCCTCTATCAATGGTAAGAAATATGGGTTAGTCTGATTTCAGTAGATGGACTTGGGTGAAATTCATTCGTTCTAAGAGTGATGCATTTGCGGTGTTTAGTGACTTCTGCATTCAAATACAAAGTGAAAAGGATCTTAGGATTCTGAAGGTTAGAAGCGATCATGGGGGAGAGTTCGAGAATGAGTCTTTCGAATCTTTCTGCTCAGAGCGTGAAGTAATTCATGAATTCTCTTCTCCTATAACACCACAGCAAAATGGTGTTGTAGAAAGAAAGAATAGATCTTTGCAAGAAATGGCTCGTACCATGATGCTTGAGTCTAACCTAGCTAAGTATTTATGGGCAGAAGCAGTAAGCACTGCTTGCTATGTTCAGAATAGAATCTTTATAAGACCTATTCTGAACAAAACTGCTTATGAACTGTTCAAAGGAAGAAAACCCAATATTTCTTATTTTCATCAGTTTGGATGTATATGTTATGTTCTAGACAACAAAGTCTATCGAAAGAAATTTGATGCTAAAGCTTATAAGGGTATCTTTATAGGATATTCTGAACGCTCAAAAGCATACAGATTGTATAATTCTGAAACTCATACAGTTGAAGAATCTATACATGTGAGATTTGATGATAAAGAGCCTGACAATAAAATGTCAGAGCAAGCTAAAATTTTTGCAGAATTTCAAATCTCATCAAAGTCATCTGAATGTGAAGATCTCTCCATTGTGGTATATCCTTCTGAGACTCAGAATGAAAATATATCTGAAGATCTTGAATCTGAAGATCATTCAGAAGAAGAAATCACTCAGATGACAACTCAGCCCAAAAGTAAATTCAAGTACAGATCATCCCATCTAGAGGAATTAATTGTTGGAAATAAAGATAGTCAAAGAAAGACCAGATCAGCATTTAAAGAGAATGAATCTCTAGTTGGTCTAATTTCCGTAATTGAACCTACAAACATAGAGGAAGCTTTATCAGATGATGGATGGATCATTGCAATGCAAGAAGAGCTCAATCAGTTTGAAAGAAATGATGTCTGGGATCTGGTACCCAAGCCCAAACATAAGAACATTGTTGGAACAAAATGGGTATTCAGAAACAAGACAAATGAACAAGGAGAAGTTGTCAGAAACAAAGCTAGATTGGTTGCACAAGGCTATAGTCAGCAAGAAGGCATAGATTTCACTGAAACCTTTGCACCAGTAGCAAGACTTGAAGCAATTCAACTTCTTCTATCTTATGCAGTCAACCATGACATCACTCTATTTCAGATGGATGTTAAGAGTGCATTTCTGAATGGAGTGATTTCTGAAGAAGTATATGTTAAACAACCTCCTGGTTTTGAAGATGTGAAGTGTCATAACAATGTGTTCAAATTAAAGAAATCTCTATATGGTTTGAAACAAGCTCCAAGGGCTTGGTATGAAAGGTTAAGTATTTTCCTTCTAGAAAATGGTTTTCAAAAAGGACATGTTGATAATACTCTCTTCAGAAAAACTTTAAAAAATGATATCTTGATTGTTCAAATTTATGTTGATGATATTATTTTTGGTTCAACTAATGCCTCTCTATGCAAAATTTTTTCTAAGCTTATGTAGGATGAGTTTGAAATGAGTATGATGGGTGAACTAACATTATTTCTGGGAATTCAAATCAATCAAAGAAAAGAGGGAGTATATGTTCATCAAACCAAATACACAAAGGATCTACTGAAGAAATTTGGTCTTGAAGACTGCAAGCCTATGTCTACTCCTATGCATCCCTCTAGCAGTCTTCTGAAGGAAGAATCTGAAGGCAAAGTTGATCAGAAATTATATAGAGGTATGATTGGTTCCCTCCTTTATCTCACTGCTTCTAGACCAGATATTTTGTTCAGTGTATGCATGTGTGCTAGATTTCAATCAGATCCTAGAGAATCTCATCTAACTGCTGTTAAGAGAATCTTTAGATATCTGAAAGGAACCACAAATCTATGATTGCTTTATAAGAAATGCTTAGATTATAAGCTAATTGGATTTTGTGATGCTGACTATGTTGGTGATAAAATTGAAAGGAAGTCCACTAGTGGAAACTGTCAATTTCTAGGTGAAAACCTTATATCATGGGCTAGTAAGAGACAAGCAACTATTGCTTTATCTACAGCTGAAGCAGAGTACATTTCAGCTGCTAACTGTTGCACACAATTGCTCTGGATGAAACGTCAGTTGGAAGATTATCAGATAAGGATAAGTAGTATACCACTTCTTTGTGATAATACTGCTGCTATCTGTCTGTCTAAGAATCCTATTTTACATTCAAGAGCCAAACACATTGAGATTAAACATCACTTCATTAGGGATTATGTTCAGAAGGGAGTAATTGAGATTCAATTCATTGATACTGAGCATCAATGGGCTGATATCTTTACCAAACCTCTTGCTATTGATCGTTTTGATTTTATCAAGAAGAATCTGAACATGGTTTTTATTTCTGAATGATGATTCTGAATGTTGTCAACTCTGAGTGAATAATTAGTTCTGAAGGGTTTCAGAATTTTGGAAGGCTCAGAAGCTAATATCTTAGATTCTGAAGCATCCACTCATCTGAAGCAATCAGAATTATTTATTATTTAATATGATTTCCTATGACTCAGATACCTACTCTAAGTGTTAGTTGACTGCTCAGTTTCTCTGACTGACAGCTGGCTTCTAAAACACTACTTATCTGTGTAACTTCCCATCACGTCTAGTAACCGCTGGGTAATGGAGGAGAGCTAATGATGATTTTATTAAAAGTAACTGCCACGCCCCCATTACGTCACTATCATGTTTTCCCCCAATATTTGCTTTGATTTGAAAACTTACAATGTAATCACTTATTCACACTATTCACTATCACTTCTCACACTTTTGCTTCTAAACCTCCGTCTCTAGAAATTCTTTCTTCTCTTTTCATCAACCGTACCATGGCCTCCTCATCTTCTGCTCGTACTATTCCTAAACCTATTGACGTTGAATCTCAAGAACTTGTGTCCAGAAATCCTGAACCTTCTCCACTTAAACTTAATCAACTGGAATTGGTTGCAGAGAGCCCTGTAGACTTTGAATCTTTTAGGGTAAATAATCTGGACGTGAAAGGGTATTTTGAACAACAAGGATGGATGAACTACTTTGAGATGCTTAATGGTGTCATCTATTCTAATCTGGTAAAGAAATTTTGGCTTGGCGCTGAAGTGTTTTCAAGGGAAAAACCCATGAAGGAACTGGAAGACAAAATTGCTGAAAACCCAAAAGCAAACAAAGATAACTCAAGAGAGGAACTTGGCTTGAAACCTTTCACTGGTACTGAAATTCGTTCAACTGTTCTTGGGGTACCTGTCACAATCACTATGAATCACATTCCTGAGCTGCTTCAGATTCCTAATGAAGGATTCTTTCAGGTTGACACTGATAAATCTCCACCCCTCACTAAGTACAGAACTGGGATTAAGGAAACACTGTATGAAGATTCTAAGACGATGGGTAGGACTTCTGGGTTGCATATGATGGTGAAACTTCTGCACAGAATCTTGATTGCCACTATTATTCCAAGGGTTGGAGGAACTGATCAAGTTTCCTAGGATCAACGGCACATTCTCGTTTTCTTAGTAAATGGTACTAAGTTAAATTTGCCAGCTTATCTCTTTCACTCTTTGTGTTCTTATGTCAGAAACACCACTGATAAGCATAAGCACTGGGTTGCTTTCCCAAGACTGCTTTCTGAACTCTTCTTCCAATGGAGATTGGTTGATAAGCTGAGAGAATTTGGGGCCAAAGAGACAGTGATTGAATCAAGAAGTCCGTTTTTGACTGTTGAGAATTTGTGTTCTGTGCACAAGATTTCTAAGGATAATCTGAACTATCCAAACCACCCTCTCAAGAAAAAGCTCACATCTTTAAGGGATGATGTGATTCCTGTCTTCAAGAATGAACCTATGGATGTCATTGCAAACTACATTGCTGTTAGGCGAGAAGAAGGAGTTTATCTTACTCTTGATGACTTGCAATCTGAACCTGAGGATGAATATGTCAAGAAAAGAAAGCGTACAAGCAAGAAGAAGGATTCTGAGGCTGCTGAAGACCCAGAAAATAAGAAGGCTAAGAAAGGGAAAAAGGCTAAGAAGGGTTCAGAGGAAATTCCAGTTGATCAATCTGAACGATCAACTCTGAAGAAAGCACCAAGGATGGAGCCATTTGTGGCAAGAGTGGATGATGACTCTGAGACTGAAGATGATGTGCCTCTGAGTCGTACCACCAAAAGAAAGAGGACTGCTTAGAACATTTCCTCAGAAAATGCTTCAGGTATGCCTACATCTTCTATAGATAATGTTTCTAATATTGCTCAAACTGCTGAACCGTCTTCTGCACAACCTCAACCAACATCTACTTCTACCCCATCTGTTGCACCACCATCTATTGATGAGTCTCAACCCATTAATATGATGTTTCCAAATAGTGACCAAGTTTTTCCTGCCTTTCATACTCTCCCAGAATCCCCCACTATCTCTGAACTTAATAATGCTGTTAACCATGCTTCAGTTTGTCTTGACACTGTAGCATCTAAGAGAAATGAAACCCTTCACCAACTTCACACTAAACTTCACAACAACAACAAATGGAACAACAAGAACAACAACAACACCAAGAACAACCTCCCTTCATCACTTCTGACACTGAAAGTCTCCAACACCTTGAACAACATCTTCAAGGTGATCTTGTGTTTTCTCATTCATCCCCTCAGAAATCACCCATCCATGAAACCACAACATCTGCTCCTGTAGATGTTTCTGAACCATCTGCTACCATCATTTCTGAACCTGTCCACATTCCTACACCTTCAGTTGATCAAACTTCTGAATCTCTTGTTGAACAACCCTCTGAACCACCAAAATCCTCCTCTCCAAATATGCAAAATCAGGATCCTAACACTTCTGCTGTTAATCCTATTCCACCCCCATCACTTGGCACAGACTCTGACCTTGAACAAACTATTCTTTGTTCTGATACCTCTCCATGTTTCACTATGGTTCTCAATACTGACCCTCCCATTTCATTCAAACCTACCAAAAGAGTCATTGAGATTTCAGATTCTGACTCTGATTCTGAATACTCTTATGACTCAGAATCCTCCTATCAATACATCCCTAGACCTCCACCACCTCCTGTATCCAATGTCTTGTTTGAGCGTATTAGTAATAAAATCAACAGGAAGGTGAAAGCACTACATAGGATCAGATACTCTCTCGTGAATCCTAGAGATTATATTATGGCTTGGGCTGAGGTACGGGCAGAAATTCTAAGGGATATTTATCACTTGGTAGATGGGGATCTGAATGAAATGATCGACTATCAGAAGGCTCTGAACGACTGGTTGGATCAGATTAAGCAAGGCCATCTGAGGCTCACTCAGAAAGAAATTCGTCATTGGCAAGAAGAATATCTCAGCAATCATTTCTCCTTGTCTATGCAGAGTTCTCTTTCCACTCATCTGAAGTTTTCTTTGGACCCTGGGGCTTTATTTGTTAAAAAGGATATTATTGGTTCATCTGCTTCTGCCTCAGAAATTTCTGAGATTCAAAAGGAACTTGCTGCTCAGAAGCAAAAGCAAGCTGAGTTTGATGCTAAGATTGACAACCTTGCAGCTCAGCAGGATGAGAAATTTGAGCGCCTTGAGGCCAAGCAGGATGCTATGGCAACTGATCTGAAGACCCTTATCACCCTTCTTGCTCCTAAACCTTAGGATTTTTTTAGGCACTCTATTTATTTCTTTTCTTTCTGAACAATTTTTTTTTTGGATATGCTGTGTTTGGCATTATTTTGTTGGTTTAAACTTTGTCTTATTGGTTGTTTGTTTTACTTATGTTTATTTCATTATTGTTTGCATTGTTTATTCTGAACTACACATGCTGAAATATAATTCTGCTATATTCATAATAAGAAACCATAAGTACATTTTTTTAACAACATTACATATTTGCTAAAATACTACATTGCTGCATCTTCTGGGTTCTTCCTTCCATATTTCATAAGGCTTTCAACCAACTGGCTGGCTTTTCTTTTTATCTCCAGCACTGCCTCCAAACGTTTGTTCAAACGCTCTTTTCTCTCTTGCATGATTCTGACCTCCTCTTCCAACTTTTGCTTCTCCCACTCTCTCTACATTTGCTCTTCATTTTCTCTATCCATGACTTCAAAATGTTGTTTTGAAAAATGATAGCTTTTGCATCTTGAGGTGCTCTTTTTATAGTATGTTTTTCACCTCGTCCTAACGTTTTCACTCTTTTACCGTTGAATGCATTTACTGCTAGTGGTTGTTTGCCGTGCGCATTTACTGCCCTGTAACTTGCACTTTGACTGACCCGTTTTTTTGATAATGACAAAGGGGGAGAAATATATATATATTCATGTGGCAGTGAAATTAAATTCTGAAAGTCTCAAAATTGAACTCTTTTTATTGTTAAAGTTATATTAAAGTTTTTTAAACTTTTAATGAGGGGGAGTAATAAATTATGTCCAAAAATAATTTCATATAATATAAGATAAGCTTGCAAACCATATCTTATATCTGTCAATCCAAGAAATAGAGCTTGCAAACCTCTAATTCTGAAGGTTGAATATATGAAATAGTATTTGACATTATGAATTACTCTTAGACTGTTTTATATTTATCATTGATAAACTTCTGAAGGTTATCAGACTCAAGGGGAGCTTGCAAATCTCAGAACCTGAAGTATAGATGTTAAATAAAAACAACAACAATTGATTTTAAATACATATAGTTATCATCATCAAAAAGGGGGAGATTGTTGGAACAAAATTGGTTTTGTATCTCCTAATTGGATTTTGATGATAACAATGTATTTAAAGTTAAATTGGTAGTACTAATAATTTACTCTAGTGTGCAGGATTAAAAGTTAAAATTTAAGTTCATAAGCACATTGGAATTCTGAAGGAATTACTTCTGAGTGCGTCATATCTGAGCTCCCAAAATTCTGAAGCAAGTAATTCTGAGCTTCATCAAATTCTGAAGCTAAATATTTCTGAGGCTACATCGGAAATATTTCTGAAGGCTACATCTGAGGGTACAATTTTCTTGAAGACTGTGTCTGACCTGGTCTCAGCGAAGGAATCAAGAAGGAAAAGGGTTGACCATGGAAAGGTCATTTTCAAGTCAGGCTTCAAAGAACGAGTATTTCCTTATTTGGCTTAAGTTGAGGTTCAGATATCTAAACCCAAAAGGAATCTCTCATTTTGTAGTAAACGTCAAAGCTCCTAAGCACTGCAAATCAGAACAGCTATTAGCACTCTGATCAATACAATGGAGCGTCTCAAGAATTCTTCAAACGGCTATAATCTTCAACGTCCATTTCTCATCTATAAAAGGAAGAAGATTTGTGAAGAATTATGATCAAGACTTATGCTTCTGAACTTGCTAAAACTCTGCCAAAAATTCTGAAGCTATTCAAACACTTAGAAATTTTGTGATACTTTTCTAAGAAGTCTTGTAACTGTGTTGTATTTTGTAAACACCTCTGATAGTATATCAAGTGTCCCTCTCATATCTTTATTATCATTAAACTTGTGAGAAGTCTCTTGCGTTTGTGCTTGAGCATTGGAAGTCTCTTGCTTTGTGCTTGAGCATTTGAAGTCTCTTGCTTAGTGCTTGAGCATCTGTAATCTTAGTAATTATAGTGAAATCTCTTGTGAAGGACAAGAGGACTGGACTACTCTTGTTAGTGGGAGGAACCAATATAAAATTTGTTTGTCTCTCTCTCTCTCTATCCTCATATATTGTGTGTGTTTAATCTTATCCGCTGCAAATTAATTTAAACTTAGCAAAAATCTTAACACAATCCAACCCCCCTTCTTGTGTTTTTCAACCTTCATACTTCTCTAATTAATAGGAAATAATAATTAGTTTCGGGAATTATCAAAAAAACAAATAATTAGTTCTTGGTTTTTAAGGCTTAGTTTGATTGTACAGGTTTACTGCTGTAGCTCTATTTAAATCAGGCTATGTAATTTTTTAAAATTTGAATCATGAATAAATATTGATCCATTTTGAATACTCAAGTCGCATATGAACATCAGTATCAAAATATCCCCCATAAGTGGCAGTGTTGTGACACACCTTTTATACGAAGTGTCAATGCTACTAACAACGAAAATTTTCTTCCAGCTCTAACCGACATTACTTAATATTGATTTGTAGCCAACGCTTCATTGTGAAATTTTCTTAGATAAATTTACTCTTACTTGAGTTTTAATCAATCTCTGCTATTAATTTAGATCAGACAGTTAAGATTGGAACATCTTATTTTATGATATATGGTAACAAACAATTAAATGTTTTATAGGACTCAAAAACATTAAGCAAGTATTGATAAAGCAGTTTTGTCCATGTTGAGAATAAGATTAATTTGTTTATATTAGATAGTTGCAAGCGGAAACTTGTATTTGGATGCTCTTTTAAAAGCCAACTTCCAAGCAGCTCCTATGAGCTAGACAAGCGGAAATTCAAAGATTGACTCAGGAGTTGCAGGCTCATAAAGATGAGCTAGACAGGCGGGCCCAACGAGAACAACAGATGCGCCTTGATAGAGAAGCCGAAGAAAGAAGAGCTATAATGAACGAACAACTTAGAATAGGAATGGAAGAGCAAAGAAGACAAATGGAAGCATTTTTTAAGCAAATGGTTTCTTCTAGGAATGCTCCAAATGACCAAACTAATCCTACTGATGATGATGATGATGATGATGATGATGATGATGATGAAGACTCAAGTGATGCTCCAAATGACCAAACTAATCCTACTGATGATGAAGACTCAAGTGACTCTGATAATCAAAATTAGTAATTTATGTTATTCTAGTATTTTGAATGTTTTGTAATCTTGCTGGTTAATTGGGATAAGGTGGTGGAGGAGATTAATTCTCTGTTTTGGAATACTTTGCTGACTATTTTGCAATGTATAGTGCTTTGCATACATGTTATGGGATGCTTGTTTTTATTTACCAGCACTTTGAGTAGTTGTTGTTTCAAAGGCCATATGTGCGCCTAGGTTACTTGGTTGATTGTACTGTTTGACATTTCATATGCCCCATTTTAATATATTTGACATTTCGTATGTTATATGTTTTCTCTGTGCTTCAGATGTTCCTTTGTGCCTTTGGTCTGCTGTAGTTTTTCCATTTTGCCCTCTGTATGGGTTTTTTTTTTATATGTTTTGGTTGCTATGTATGAGGGACTGTATGCTATGGCGTTTCCCTTAGTCAGTTTTGGCTTCTGTGTTGTAGTTTATTTGTTTTTTAAGTTTGTGTTTTGTTTGTGCACTTAATGTGCTCCCTTGTACTTTCAGCCTCTCATGTACGCCTTAATATTTTGGTAGTTAAAAAAAAAAAATATTTGTATTCCTTTGCTCCTAAAAAAATGTTTTGTAATCTTACTTATTATTTTTAGTGTTTATAATTTGCAACATTCTTAACTCTAATTATTTTAGTATTTTGACGGGAATAAACAATGTCACAATGTCATCAATCTTAAAAATTAATTTTTAATTTTTTAATCTTAAATATTTTAACTAACAAATAGTCGATTTATGTGACTATTATCTCTTATCACACGTATAAAAAAAAATTAAAAAAAATAAAAATATATATATATATATATATATATATATATATATATATATATATATATATATATATATATATATATATATATATATATATATATATCTATATTGATTGTTATAATTTTAGACACATATAAAAAAAAAATCCAATTTTTAATCTTAAATTGTTTGTCTAAGAAATAGTAATGTAAAAAAAATATTGGCTTATTATATAACTTTTGGGTGGGAAGATACTTTCCTAGGGAGAGGAAACGAGTTTTTGTTTTCAAGAAACGTTTCCTACAAACGGTTCGTAGGAAATGTCGTAGGAAATTCACCAACTTTTACACAACCGTTTGTATTTCCTTCGTGTTTTACTCTATAAATAACACACCAAATTAACACTATACTATTCCAACACTCTCATCTTTCTCCCTTCCATTTTTTCTTCAACACTCTCATCTTTCTCACTTCCATTTTTTCTTCAACACTATCATCTTTCTCACTTCAATTTTTTCTTCAACACTCTCATCTTTGACACAAATATAAGGCTAATTAATATTTTAAAATTAACACAGTTCAACATTTAACATAATACAGGAAACGCAAACCTAGATTAAAAAAAAAGAAAAGAAAAGCACAGCCAACAAAATGAACTAATCTAAAATAGAATTTGCAACATAAACACGTAATCACAAAAATTTATACACGACATATCTATATAAAAAAAAAATAAAAAATTAACTTTACCAAATTAGCTCTATGTTGTGATGTGGTGATAGAGCCACATGTGTGAAGGGGCTTTCCAAAACCGTCACAGTTAGATGCTCTATTTGTTTTCGCTTGCAAACACTTCGTTTGAGAAGTTTGAATTTATGATTCTTGGAAGCCTTTTCTTTAACTTTATCTACCATCTGCAATTAATTAAAAAAAAAATAGAATTGTTTTATAGCATAAATTAATAAAGTAGAAGCCAAAAAATATAATAGGTGAATGTAAAGGGACAAAAAAGTAAATAGAAGGATGGATCGTGATTCTTCATTAGAAGGATTGTATATTAAGATTTAAGATTAATAAAATAGCTGGTTGCTTATTTACTGCCATCGAAATCAAGTTTTTTAATAGTAGTGTTTCCTGTTTAATTGGCTTCAAAGGCCTGGAATATTCAGACAAAATTAAAGACACCATGGTAGCAAATAGCCAAATATATATCACTTATTAACAAATGAAAAGGATTTTGTTTTATATGCACAAAAATCTCTTCCCCGATTGCACTCACAGTGTTGAGCAAGATGGGAACCAAGCCGCCGGCATGTGAGGTTTCCAACTAGTACTAGTACGCCAGAGATGATTTGTACTTTACTAGGTCAAATGACTAGAAGCAATCAAAAAGAAAAAGAGGAAGGAAACACAATTGCATTCCAAAAAAAAAAATATATCAATTCCAAGAAGAGGAAGCAGAAACAAATACTGTGGACGTCGAAGAGAAAAGGAAGCAGAAACAGATATGTAAGAAGAAGCACTCACAGGAGGATGGTGGAACGGCAAACGTTGCTAGGGCTTCTCACTGAACTGAGTTGTTGTTTGTTTTCCACTTTCTCTTTCTCGTTTCCAAATTTCAGTTTCTATTTTGATTTTTCCCTCTGAGCTATATTTTAATATTTATCTACAAAAAACAGAAAAAACAATGCCACTTAAAAGATATATTCAAAGTTTGTTTTAAAACTTTAAAAAAAAAACAAAGTTATTTTTTTAAAACAAAAGTTTATTTTTTTTGTTGCATATAATATTTGATTTTTTTTTAAAATAAAAAAAAATTTTTTTTGTTGCATATAATATTTGATGTGGAGGAAGTAATTACTATGAACGAATGGCTATATAGACAATCACTACATAAAACACATTTTGAAGGTTTCTTAATTGTTGATGACTAAGCGTTGGTTTAAATGAACAAAATTAAAGAAATCTATTGATAGTGTTTTTTTTTTCATGTAAGCCACCATATAAAATGAGAATACAACTAGAGAATATACTATCATAAATTTGCAATTAACCTTAAAAATCAGTCCCTATTAAAAGCTAGTTAAAGCATAACTGAAGTTCCATATACATTACAATGAGACTATATATATTTTTCCCCATAAGTAAAAAGTGGAACATCAGAATAGTTGTTTCCTATAGCTCCATGAAGAATGATAATGACCTCTTCTTGGGGAACTAACAAATATAAACATGGTTGTATGCTTAACTCTACCTTACTTCAAGAAAATAAATCATATTTTGAAGATGCAAGTTCTAAGTTTTCTCAATAAATTTAAAACAATACCTTTCTGTGACATGGAGGCAAAATGGTTCAACATTATTATGCAGTAGATTGACATTATCCAGAGTCTTTGGAGAAGCATCTTGAGGGATTTTTTGCTAACAAGTAGAATATATGTCACCATATAAGTTTTCTTAAATAAATCACAATATGCAAAGATGGTTCATAAGTATATACACATTAATGAGAAGATTAGTAAATAAAAAGTAGTAAACCAAAGTAAGCAAATACTAAATACCTGGATCAATAACAGCAACAAATTAAGCAACCTACCCTGTTCAAGAAACAATTAAAGCATCAAATTCATAGTTAAAAATAAAAATTAACCAAAAGCTCATAATTCGTGTAAATTAACATATATATAAGCATCATGCAGGAAACTAAGTTACATAGTTATGGGACATAGCACAAAAGTTTTTTTCCTTTTAAAAGTGCACACGCTCTCGTGCGCACACACACTCACACTCACACATAAAATAATTCAACCAGTTAACAAAACATATTCCAATTATAGGAATTCAACAAGCCTAACCAGATCTAACCGACACAAACATAAATAAACCTTTCTTGGATGACCAAAGAATTACTTTATGAGTAAAGGTTATTGCAACCATAACTCTTGGTTATTTATGTATCCACATTGCTTCATAAAAATATTAAAAAAATCTAATGTTCATCTACATTTAGGATTCATTTACTTTCCTCTAAGTTGCTAATTTGGGTATGATATTGAGAATACAAACATCAGCTAACCACTTGAACTTATTTTTCAAATAATCCCCTAGTCCTAATTATCAATTCCATTGTTTTCCCCCTAAAACGCCTCTTATTGCCATTTTTAGGTTTCTATGCACAAGCTGCATAAATTAAGGAGGATGGCTTCCTAATTAAAAAATTAGACATGCTTAAGTACGTATATGAAACTTATTGTAATTTACAGAAATTTAGAACAGAAAGCACTCCAAGTTTAATTGTGCAAATCAGCCTGAATTTGGCTCTTATAACTTTCTTATAAATGGCCAACCTGAACAAATAAACTTGGAATCTCTTAATTTGGTAGCAAATTCATTTAAAACTTGCGGCATTTCATGTACATGAGCAGCATCAGAATATCCAGAAATTTTTGCGATGACTTGAAGTCCAAACTTCAATGCCTTCTCTCCGCGCACCAAAACTAATGCAGCACCTCCATCACTGTCATCAAGAACATTATCATTTTCATTAAAAACCAGGGCTCATGCTAAAATTAAACTTAAAAGTAATCTATATCAGTTAATAGCATTTAAGAACATAAACTAATGGAAACTGAAAATTTATCTCTAGGACTGACTAAAAGTTTCAAACAGTAATTTCACTGAACCAACTTGATTTAGGAAAAAATTGTCTGCGTCATGGCATTCTATGCTACTTGTGCTTCTCGAAAATGTTAGCAGCAGCCATATATATGCGAATAAGTACTATCACTTTGTTGATCAAATTGTTAAAAATCAATAAGTTAATCATCTACACATTCTAATAACATAATTATGATCTCATACATGATAGTTTTAAATAAAATTCTGGAGCATGAATGTCTCGATTATTATCGTCAGAAGCTGACATTTTAGGACTGTCAATAAACACACAAAATGAAGCTGCCATTTTTAAGGAAATATAACCTTTCATTCCTTTAAAATGTTATGAAGGTAAACAATAATGATCATAATGATAATGCACTTTGTTTTTCTCTACTCTGTGGCTTGAGCAATAGCCAATAATCAAGTCATGCAACCAAATAATTAAAAGTAGGCAAACAAAAAAGATAAACATGAGATAATAAAAATTAATAAAAGTTTAATTCTCAAGTTTAGAAATTAGCAGCATGCGAGCATGGTTAAGTTTCCTTTCATCTAGTGCCTACTATGTCCAATAGCTTGTCCACATCTAGTAGTCAAGTTTAATGTGATTTAAATCATGGCCACAGAATCATGGTGTTTGACCTCTCTGTGTTGTTAGTTTATGAACAATATTGATAAATGAAGGTGAAATTCTGGTGGCAAATGTCAGATGTGCAGCACAATGTGTACACCTTAGGAATAGTATGATGTGTAGCCTAATGTGCCAACATCGTGGACATACTGAACTTGATGAACAAGGAACGATAAAAAGATGCAGAAAACAATAAACAACACAGAGTTTGTTAACCCAGTTCGGCGCTTAAACAAGCCCTAATCTGGAGGATACCAATCCAGGGATGAATCCACTATGGTAGTATCAATTCAAAGCTAAACTCCCCCGTTTACAACTTATCACATAATCACTACCCGTGCTAATTCTACCTAGATACTCCTAGATATGAGAACCTCTGCTCACTCCCCCTCAACCTTACCCAGTAAGGATTTAATAACAAATTCAGTTTGGAGACACACTCCTAGAAAACTATGCACTCGTACCTAAAGGCTTTGAGTGTTAAACAATCTTACTCCTTGCTTCAAAGCTTTGGAGAAAGAACACTAGAGATTACAACTCTATCAAACTCAGTCCTTACTTGTATCAAACACGATCCAAGTGAAGGCTCACAAATAACAATGACTCAAGAACTCTAAAGATCTTCGATGTATTTCTTGGTTGCTTTGTTGTTGAGATCAAACCCCTTTATATAGGAAAATAGTCTTGCGATTTGTTTTTCAATGTATTTCAAAGGCTTCACAAAGGATTGACTTCAGATTTGTTTTTGATTTTCTTGAAACAAACAAATCTTTTCCAAAGATATGGATAAGATATTTGTTTGAAATAAAACAAATCTTTTAAAGGCAAAATATATTTTCCACAAAATATATTTGCACCAAATATTCTTTCCATAAATATATTTGCTGTAACAAACTCCTTGAAGCAGAAAGATATACTTGAACCAAATCTTTTATATTTTTGAAGCAATCTTCACAAAATATATTTTAAAACCGAATCTTTAGGAACAAGTAGTACATCAAACCTTCTTCTGTAGATTCTGGAAACACACGTTTCTTGGCGTGCAAGCAGACGAGATATTATCTTTTAATCAAATCTTTCATAAGATTACACGCAAAATAATAACAAAAAAGCGTGTGTTTAGGGCATCCAGGTGTGGATCCTGATGTGCACACATCATGCTCCACATCATGGATTTAGGCTTATTTTAGCAAATGAAGCCAACACTCTAAAATCCTCAACAATCTCCCCCTTGGCAAATTTTGGCTAAAATAATCTTTGAGTCAGCCAATAAGACTTGGAGAGATGTGTAGGCACATTAGAGGCTTGCAGCAGCGGATAAGAGCCTCACATATTATGAGAGAAATAAACTCTCACACAATAGGAAAAATAAATTCCTAAAGACTGAGAAAAATAAATTCTCAGACACATACAAGCATGAGATTCCATGCACACATGAGGGAGGGTAGTAAACACAGCTATGCATAGATTCATGCAAACATGTAGTAGTTTACTCCCCTTTGAACTAGAGCACTTTCCAAGTACTCCCCCTAAATATCACATCTTCTATAGGCTTCTTCAGAATGCATGACCTAGTAGAGAGACGTACAAATGTTTTTAAACCTGGCTTCTTTAGAATGCATGACCAAGTTAAAAACCTCACAGATGTATCAAACATCACACAAAATAGGTCTTCAGAAAATCTTCAGAAAAACATCCTTTAGAGATAAGTCTTCAAAAGATAAGCATGCACAGACAGGCAGACAGATGGGCACACATCAGGCATAACATTTTGCACCAGATACATGAGATTTTTACTCCCCCTTTTTAGCCATAATTTTGACAACTAAAGTCAAATAAAGAGATGCATGTAGCAGAACACCACAGAGATAGCAGAATCAAAATAGTACCAGTAGAAGGCCATAGATCATAGGGCCATAAATTGTGAATAATTCCAAATCAAGCACACACCAAATAAACATATTACTCCCCCTGAAGTAGCACATACATAAAATAGTCTTCATGCAGGTATCCTTCAGTTTAGTAATGATGACCTCCCTTGAAGTTGAATTTTCAGCTTCTTTTCTAGAGGACACCATAATGTTTGAGACATGTGTCTCAACATATATCTTATAATGAAAAGTAAGAGGAGATATAGGAATCCAAATGAAATTTAGCTTTGGTTCCAATAGTGTAAACAAAGTTACCCAAACTTGACTCATCCTTCTCAGACATAGGTTTTCCATCTTTAGAAGCATTATCTTCTTCACTAGCACACTCACGTCTTCCACCATTAGACAACTTTTGGTCTTTACCATATGATGCAAACTTTTCACTACCAATAGATGCAGAATTTTTATTCTCATCACAAAAAGTCTTCTCCTCCTTACCATTATCAATCACCTTCTTGCTTTGACATCTTTCATCTTCAGAGGTTGATTCATACTCATACTCTATGTGAGGGTTTTCTTGGATGGTTTCAACATATTGATCAGGTTGGTCAACATATGTTGAGACATCTAAAACAACATCAGACTCGGATAATGTTTGTTTGGGGGAACCAACAGCATAGTCAACAACAACTTTAGTGGGGAAATACAAAGGGTTAGAAACAACATCCTTAGGTTTCCACTCCTTCTTGGGTTTGGTCTTCACACATGATGTGGCTTGGCATGAGGTTTCTTCTTTGGGTATCCATAGAGTTTATAGCAGAAGGGTTTGATATGATCATTCTTTCCACAGTAGTGACACCTTCAAGCGTTTAACTTTCCTTTGTCAGCAGGTCTCTGATGTGGGGTGTGATGTGACCACATTCTGCTAGGGTCAGGTTTCTTCTGAGCAGGAACAAACTTTGTACCTGAATTTTTGCTTTGATGTTTGTTCTTGTATCCTATACCAGATGAATCACCAGCATGCTTTCCAACTTTTAGAATCTCGTCAAGCATGTCTGTTCCAGTGTTAAGCATCTTAACAGACTTGGTCATATTACCCAAATTGGTTGATAGTAACTTGACTTCACTTTCAAGACTAGTTACTTTGGCCTGCAGCTGTTCCTTTTCTGTCTTAAGTTGACTGATAATCACCTTCTGCTCTTCATTGGTTCTACACAATTCCGCACTTTTGATACATAGTTTTTTATAACCTGAGGCTAGTTCATCAAAAGTGAGTTCTTCATCATCAGAATCATTATCTAAACCACACAAACCGGTCATGGCAATAACATGATTTGCTGCTACATTCTCTAACTCATTGTTAGAGTCTTCATCAGACCATGATACAGTCAGCCCCTTTTTCTGCTTCTTCAGATAAGTACCACATTCAATTCTTGTGTGACCATAACATTCACATTCATAACATTGAACAACCTTGCCCTGAATTGGCTTGTCATCAGTCTTGGTATTTGTTGGAGCGTTTCCTTGTTTACAGATGTCTGTCTGGATGTTCCTCACATTCCTCCTTGGTCTTCTATCCAACATTCTCAAGAGCTTATTAAATTGTCTTTCTAGCAGGACAATATCATTTGAGAGATATTCATCTGACTCATTAGCTTCTTCCTATTGATCAGCACTAGATACAAAAGCTATACCTTTCCCTTCTTCTCAGATTGTTCACTTAGGTTTATCTCAAAAGTTTGAAGGGAGCTCACAAGTTCTTCAAGTTTCATACTTGGAATGTCTTGAGCTTCTTCAATAGCTGTGACTTTCATGTTAAATCTCTTAGGTAGAGATCTAAGCATCTTTCTCACAAGCTTTTCTTCAGACAATTTCTCACCTAGAGCCTCAAAAGAGTTGTCTATTTCAAGCAGGTTCATGTGAAAATCATAGATTGTTTCATCCTCCTTCATTCTGAGAGTTTCAAACTTTGTGATGAGAAGTTGGAATCTTGAGCTTTTTACCTTGGCAGTGCCTTCATGAGTTGTCTTGAGTATCTCCCAAGCTTTCTTTGCAATTGTGCACTGCTTGATCAACCTGAACATATTCTTGTCAACCCCATTGAATAAGGCATTTAATGCTTTGGAGTTAGCAAGAGCTAGTTCATCTTCTTTCTTAGTCCAGTTCTCTTCTGGCTTCAATTCAGTTGTGCCCCTCCACACAGAGTGTTCCCAACCTTTGATAACTGCTTTCCAGGTTTCGCTATCCATAGATTTTAGGAAAGCCACCATACGCGACTTCCAGTAATCATAATTGGTGTCATCCAAAAGAGGCGGTCTGTTTACAAATCCTCCTCCTTGTTCCATAGTACCAGAAAGTATCTTCCCTGGAGCTCACCCTAAGACAGGCAGGGTGCCTGCTCTTATACCAATTGAAATTCTGGTGGCAAGTGTCAGATGTGCAGCACAATGTGTACATCTTAGGAATAGTATGATGTGTAGCCTAATGTGCCAACATCGTGGACATACTGAACTTGATGAACAAGGAACGATAAAAAGATGCAGAAAACAATAAACAACACAGAGTTTGTTAACCCAGTTCGGCGCTTAAACAAGCCCTAATCTGGAGGATACCAATCCAGGGATGAATCCACTATGGTAGTATCAATTTAAAGCTAAACTCCCCCGTTTACAACATATCACTTAATCACTACCTGTGCTAATTCTATCTAGGAACTCCTAGATATGAGAACCTCTGCTCACTCCCCCTCAACCTTACCCAGTAATGATTTAATAACAAACTCAGTTTGGAGACACACTCCTAGAAAACTATGCACTCGTACCTAAAGGCTTTGAGTGTTAAACAATCTTACTCCTTGCTTCAAAGCTTTGGAGAAAGAACACTAGAGATTACAACTCTATCAAACTCAGTCCTTACTTGTATCAAACACGATCCAAGTGAAGGCTCACAAATAACAATGACTCAAGAACTCTAAAGATCTTCAATGTATTTCTTGGTAGCTTTGTTGTTGAGATCAAACCCCTTTATATAGGAAAATAGTCTTGAGATAATCTTCAAAGGCTTCACAAAGGATTAACATCATATTTGTTTTTGATTTTCTTGAAACAAACAAATCTTTTCCAAAGATATGGATAAGATATTTGTTTGAAATAAAACAAATCTTTTAAAGGCAAAATATATTTTCCACAAAATATATTTGCACCAAATATTCCTTCCATAAATATATTTGCTGTAACAAATTCCTTGAAGCAGAAAGATATACTTGAACCAAATCTTTTATATTTTTGAAGCAATCTTCACAAAATATATTTTAAAACTGAATCTTTAGGAACAAGTAGTACATCAACCTTCTTCTGTAGATTCTGGAAACACACGTTTCTTGGCGCGCAAGCATTTCTTGGTCAATCCTGAAATACATTTCTTCTGTAGACTCTGGAAACACACATTTCTTCTGGAAACACATATATTTCTTGGTCAACCCTGAAATATATTTCTTGGAAACACACGTTTCTTCTGTAGATTCTGGAAACACACGTTTCTTGTAGAGTCAACCCTGAAACTAAACAACCATTTCTTGGTCAAAAACATTATCCAATATATTATGGAGAATTAAGAAGCATCTTTGAAGCTCGGTACCATCGAGTAAGCACATGTCCAGTCATGAAATTTAACACACAAAACTAACAAGAATAAATGGATAAAAATTAGAATCAAGAAGCACTAGTAATCAAAAACAAATAACGATCGAATCAGGTTATTTTTACGCATTTCAGGTGTTATTTTTACGCATTTCAAGTGTAGAATCAGGCTGTTTAAAAGAAATACCTATTCGACCAATTTTATTTCAGACTGTGCCAAAGCACGGAGAGCAGCCTGAGCACCAGAGAGTGGTGTTTTGGTATTGTTTCCACAAATTGCACGGAGCTTGATATGAAGAGCAGTTATGCCCAGCTCCTGTTCCAGAATACATAGAATCAACAAATGTTTTACAGTTAATGATAAATGTTTTGTAATAGCACATGAATAAGAACTCTACCAAATTATTCATCTGCTTCTTAAGAATAGCACGCGAATAAGAAGATACAAATAAGTCCAATTACCTTGCATCTTGTGCAGCAAGCCAGCAAGCATAGCAGCATATGGAGATGATTCATCTCTACCGACTTTAACCTCAAAAAAACAAGACTTAGGAATGCATCTTACTCTTTAATAGAAACCAAGGTTTTGCAAATTTTGATTATCAGAGTCATTGAGATAAAGTAAAGCAAAATTGTAAATGGCAGTAAGGGACATTTTGGATTGGAAAACACGAGGTTGTCTACTGCATAAGAACTTATGCGACTGGGAGAACTTGTGAAAACAGCCTAGGACATCAATCTACCTGGCATAGATACTGTACTAACACGTCTACAATGGTAATAATTCGAGTAAATTGAATAACCGAATGTAACCACGTATGTCGGTGCTGTGCCAAACACCAAACATGCCATCAATCTAAAGTATCGCTACGGTGCTACATAGGTGACAAACATTTCAGAGTTCAGACAATTCAGCTTCATAACATTGCTTGCATCAATTTAGTGGAACTAATTTCTAGCTACACAAGAAATAAAACCAACCTATCACTCTAATATTAAAGAAATCTATTGATAGTGTTTTTTTCATGTAAGCCATCATATAAAATGAGAACACAACTAGAGAATATACTATCATAAATTTGCAATTAACCTTAAAAATCAGTCCCTATTGAAAACTAGTTAAAGCATAACTGATAAAAGAAACAAACTTACTTCACAAACCCTTTGCAATGTAAATGATGGCATAAGCAACCTTAAAAAATCGTTATTGAAGAGACTTTTGCAGGCAATTGATTAAGAAAGAACAGGGTCTGGGTTGGGACTACAATAATTTATATCCAAAACCATTTTTATCGGCTAAATGAGTGTCGAAACCTGGTCAGACCAGTTCAGTCAAGGATCAAGACAGGTAGCAGAAGAGGAATTGCCACGAAATGACAAATTGAACTGATTCAAAATTTATTGGCATTAGATGCACCGGGGGAGAATGAGTACCAAATACAGATCCCACAACTCTAAAATAATGCTTTTATTAGTTCTTGCCAAAAGTAATTTAAATATTTTACAATACTCACGTACTGTTTTTTTTTTTTCTTTTTGAATACTCACATACTTAAGACTAATAGAATACCAATATAATTTTCAATATTGAAATAACAACATTAAATTCTCACAATTGATGTCTATAAACTTCAATAATACTCTAAAAGTGGAATACCTTCATCCAATTTGTTGACCAAATCAGTGTAGGAATCTCCGAATGAAGCACGTTGCAGCTCATCTGTTGCTTTTGCCTCAGGGTACTCAGACAATACCTGTGCAACAAATATAGAGAAAAAGATGACAAGATATTAGTATAAGGATTACGATGTATGAATATTAAAATTTCAATAAACACAATATTAAAAGCTATAAATGCTAGCACACCTCTAAGAATCAATATAAAATAAACAAGTCATCAACTTCAATATAAAATTCTCGCACTCTTGTTAAAAAAAAAAAAAAAATCTCGCACAAATTAGTTCTCACTATCATCTACGAACACTTTGTATTATGGGGATCACTTTTCGTCGTGCTAGATAAAATTTAGAGATAATTAGTCAAGGTATAATTTTAATAGTGTAGTGATAAGTGCTCTATGTTTCCTATTTTAATAGTCAAGGTATAATTTTAATAGTCAAATGAGTGATCCCATAAAAAAAATATGAAATATGATTTAAATTTATTTTAAAACAAATCAACATAGAAATATAACATTTAATTGAATGATTGGATAATAGATACATATCCAATCAAATTTTAGTCGAAGTGTTCACTTTTTTTTTTTATAGAAATCCAAAATTGTGTTTACTTAGTTTTATATATTAAGTATATAATATTTAATCATGGATTAAATAAGTTTGTCATCATTAAAACTATAATATATATTAATAATTAAAATAAAATATTTGAATTTCTACAAAAATAATAATAGAAAAATTTTAATTGAATTTTACCAACGCAATAATATTAAAATAGAATATTATAGTTTCTAAAATAAAAAAATATGAATCCCAGCAAAAAGAAAGAAAAAATATAATAATGAAGATTCTAAAAAAAATAGAGCTTATTATATAAAAAATATATAATATTAAAGTTTTTACAATAAGAAAATGTGAGAGAAGTTCTAATTGAATGAAAAAAAACTCAATAAAAAAAAAAGAAAAAGAAAAAATCTAGTTTAGTTGTATATATCCAACATTTTTTTTTTATAATAATCAGTTAGAGAAGATACAAAAAAATAGAAGCTTTAATTGAATGTCACCTAAGCAATTTAACTCTAATTTTGTTACACTCAATTTAGCTCTAATTAAACGTCACACAAGCAATTTTTCTTGAGAATGCACGAGAGAGCTCCGTGGGAATCTCGCTATGTATATAATAGAGATAGAGATTAAATTTGGATCAACATTAAAAATTAGGTTAAGGAACAACATTCTATAAGCTTATATAGATCCTATTTCAAATTTTATATATATATATATATATATATATATATATATATATATATATATATATATATATATATATATATATATATATATATATATAAATTTATATTTGATTAATTTAGTTGTTAATAGAACAAATAACATATATCTGTTGTATAAACTTATATATATCCAATTAATTTAGTTGTCAATATATATCCGATTAACGAAGTTTTTTAGAGAAATCTTTTTTTGAGATTTTTTTTTAAATAATGAGTTTTTCTTTTAAAAAAATACAAAAATAATAGAGAAGCTCTAATCCAATGTCACCTAAGCAATTTTTTAAGAAACTTTAATTGAATGTCACCTATGCAATTTTTTTTAAGAATGCACGAGAAAGCTCCGTGAAAATCTCGCTATGTATATAATAGAGATAGAGATATCCGGTGAAAAAAACAAAAAAGTCATTATTAGCATATCAATCTAGTAAGGTATTTTATGCCAATTGGTTGTTTTTTTTTAAATGGTGATTTAATTTGGCATAAAGATCTAAAAATATTTGTTTCTTTTTTCAAACAGATTATCTTACTTTTGACACTTTTCACTAAATATTTACTACTCATTATCTATATCAATATATAAAAAGAATGCTTAATTGAATACTTGATCCCTTAACTAATTTATTAATTTCATTTTGATCTTTTAACTAATTGTTGTTACAAATTGGTCTCTTAACTAATTTATTGGTTTCATTTTGATCATTTAACTAATCGTTGTTACAAATTGGTCCCATAACTAACTTATTGGTTTCATTTTGGTCCCTTAACTAATTTTGGTCCCTTTCGGTTCAACAATTTTTTTTGTCACTTTTGCTCTTCAGTCTTCACACTATTCAAATATATGTATATATTTCTTTTTTTTTTAAAGAAAATAATTGTATACGTTAAAAAAACCTAACTTTCACACAAAAGTTTTTTTTTCAATTTTTTTTAGTAAATAAATATAGGAAAAAGCTTTTTAGTAAAAAAAAATTTATAAGAAGAATTGTAAGAATAAATTTTGACCCTTGTTTACACCCATCACCACCCATGATTTTCATAAAAGAAAGAGATTAAATGAGATCATCCTTTAAGATTTTGCAATGTGTTGATTATTGCATTTCTTGTGTTAAAAGTTCTTACTAAATAGCAATGCTCATAAATATATATTTCTTTTTTTTTTCTTAATAACTAACCACAACAAAAAAAAAAGTTAAGTAGTTATCATCATCATCATCAATATATCATCATTTATACTAATCTATATTTATACTTCTATACTAATCTATCTTACTAATACTAATACTTTTCTTTAAGCAAAAAGAGAAAGCTAGGTAAAGTAAAGGAGACATCCCAACTAGTTTGGCACCCCTCCAAGACTAAACCAAAAAGCTAACACCCATTTATTAATAAAGATAAAAAAAGGAAACAAAGTACAAACGAACTTGGGGGGACTAGACCAAAACCCAAGTGTGGAGCCTATAAACGACAACTGCCTCATTAAAAACCTTACCTGTAAAAGCCAAAGGGAAAAACCAGGTGAAGGGAAAAAGAGTGCAGTGCTCCAAAATTAATAACAAAATACTATAGAACCGAAGGTAAAAAATTCCAAAACCACTAGGAGATACAATAGCGAAAATGAGGGAAACCATCTTTATTCCTAGATAAGAAATCTTTAACAAAGTCAGGAGGATCCGTCCAAAGTTTATACTTCTAAGGAAAGCCCGTGATTAGCAAAAGCATCAGCAACTTGATTCCCTTCACGATAAATATGAGAGATCATGAAATTACAACTATGAAGCATAGATTGCACATTCTTCCAACAGATACGCAAAGACCAGGGAATAGAGTTGACCTTCTTCTTGAAAGCTTCAACCACAAGAGAAGAGTCGGACTCCAACCAAAGATTAAGCCAATTATTTTGAAAAGCTATCTCAATTGCACGCATTGTCCCACAAAGCTCAGCATAATAAGAGGTAGCTTGCCCTAAAGGTTCAGCAAAAGCGAAAATGAAGTTTGCATGCTTGTCCCGAAAAACACCACCACAGGAATTACTAATACTAATACTTACTAATCTATAAATTACTTAAATTATTTTACTAATCTATAAAGAGAATACCCCTTTTGGTATAAACTTTTTTTATTGTCACTTTTACCCTTCACTTTATCCAAATAATATTTCTATTTATTGAAAAATAACTTCCACACATAAGTTGATTTTCAATTTTCTTTTCTTTCTTAATAACTAAGCACAATCAAAATAGAAGTTTTGTAGTTATCAATTAACAAACATATTCTTATATAAAAAAAAATATTAACAAACATATTTTTCATCTATACCAATATATAAAGAGAATACATTTTTCAGTGTAACATTTTTTATTGTCACTTTTGCCCTTCATTCTATTCAAATATTTGTATTTTTTTTAAATGAAATTTTTGTATATTTTAAAAATAATAACTTTCACACAAAAAAAAAAAAAAAAAATTCAGTCTTTTTTAGTAAATAAAAAATCTTTTTTTCTCAATAACTAACCACAACAAAGAGGGGTTATCACAACAATATTTTATTTTTTATGTTTATTTGTCAATATTTCTAGCATGTTTTCGTCATTAAAGAGATTTTTATATTGAGTAAAATGTCTCTATGTGACTTTGTTTTGAATGACACATATAAGTATTATAAGTTTCATTTGGTACATACCGTAAAAAAACATCATTTTATTAATTTTACTTCTATTAGCAAACTTACATAATTCATGTTGCTATCATTTATCTTGTTATCCAAGGTGTTACTTTATCTATGGTGTGGGTCAATGCACGTAAATTACAATTTTTATTGAGGAAAACTAAACATACACAACTTAATTCAAATAAAAATCAAATTTAAAATAAATTACTAATTGTGCGATTTTGGTTCCCCAAGTTTCCTAATTGTGCGATTTTGGTTCCCCAAGTTTCAAACGATCAATTGTGAAACTTAGGGGGTTAAATCGCTAATTGTTTGAAACTTAGAGGACCAAAATCGCACAATTATGAAACTTAGAAGATTAAAATCGCTCGTTTGAAACTTGAAGGACCAAAATCGCACAATTAGAAAACTTTGGGGGCCAAAAGTGCAATTTAGCCAACAAAAAAAGGCGGACTGACAGTGATCGTGAAGACACTATAGTTAATATAATAAAATTAATTACTACCAAGTTTATTAATTTGTTCTTATTAATTTTAATAATATTCCAAATTTTCTATTCTTCTATGTAATTTTTTTTATTATATCCTTCTATGTCATTTTACTTTAATAAGAATATAATTATAAATATAAAAAGAGAAAAAAAATATATATACTATCTACTAGGCAATTTATTTAAGCACTAATATATAAAATTAATTACTATCAAGTTTATTAATTATTAATATAAAAAAATTAGTTACTTCCATAAAAAAAAAATAAAAAAAAATAAAAAGTTACTACCAAGTTTTTTTTACGGTACCAAGTTTACTACTTTGTTCTAGTTAATTTTAATAATATTCCAAATTTTCTACTCTTCTATGTAATTTAACTCTAGCACGAGATTAAAACCGATCGTCAAATTGACTAACGACGTAGTAGTAGGGTGGACAGAAAAACTGCGGTCCGACCGAACCCGAAAAAATCGGGAAAAAAATGAGGAAAATGGGTGGTTTGGATTGGGTTGCGGGTTAGCGGGTCTGAAAATTCGATACTAGATCGACCTGCTCTTATACCAATTGTAACGCCCCAACTAAAAATATCTAGAATATTTAGTCGGAACATTAATAACTGGAATCTGAGTACATTAAATTATAAAGAAACTAACTGAATAATGTCTTATCGTTAAGATAATAACTGAATATTTGATACAAACAGCGGAAAAGATACTACAATAAGAAAACAAGCTAAATAAAAACAAGGAAGAAGACTAAGTCTTCTAAGCTGACAATCCAAGCTCGGCTCCAATCGTCAAATCCATCCTGGTCCCTGCTCCGAGATAACCTGTCTACCTAAAAAAATTGAATGGAGTGGGGTGAGACTACCAAGTCTCAGTGGGTCCTACTACCCTCCTAATGGCGAATACGCCGGGTACCTAATCAGTCCATATAATATTCTAACATATCATAACATGATTCATATACATAATTAAAGTGTATCACAGAAAACGTCTTATTAATTTTATTCCGCTAAGACACTTCAAGGTGAGCATGTCTCGAAGGCCCGCCTTGTCCGTCGACCGATTCGATCACGGCATTAAGCTCACAATCATTTTCCTAATGGGTTGTTCCATTGGAAGCCCATAAGCAGCATACTAAACTGCACCTGATTGACTGATACTAAGTTGAGTTACATACTACCATAATTATCCCAAACCCGGGGAGCATACATAATTTTAAATCCCTAAGTTATACCCTAGGATTGCATCGTGATAACAAATTGTACGTATTTTATATTAAACCTATTATTGCAAGAAATATCAATTTAATTCGAGGATATAAAACGAGGGTATAGTTTTTCGAAAATATTAAAAATTAGAGTCAGTTTGGCATAACTTGCTACAGCGAGTATTCATATTCTGGGCTGAGTCAAGCTCGCCGGGCCAACAAGTGCTTGCCGAGCGAGCAGAAGCTCGCCGGGCTAGCCTTTGCTCGCCAGGCCACTCATCAGCTACCCAGAATATGAGCACTCGCTAGCAGGCTCGCCAGGAGCTCGCCGGGCGAGTTCTGCGTAAATTGCCCCTGTTTTGCAGATTTTCACATTTTTCTCAAAATCCACCTACAATCCTCAAATTAAACCTATGCAATAATATTATAGATATATAATACGACAGTTTGGAGGAGAAATTGAGAGTTATTTCTCCTCACACATTATTTCCCTAATTTTCCTAATATTAACATGCAAAGTGAAATTCATGGGGAACTAAACTTCCTAGCCTAAGAACCCACCTGATATGAAGCTTTAATCCTTGCTCATTGGGCTCTACTGCAGCTACAAACCACCCAGCTAATCCCACGACCAAGCTTTGAACGGATTTGGAATTTGGGGAAAAATGATGAACTTGAACCCTTAGGATTTGGAATGTGTTTTGATTCTTGGATCTTCTGAGTTTAGGAATTTATATAGAAGGTTTTCTGAGAGTGAAGACAGTGGATGTATGTTCAGAGCTTTGGTTGCATGCAAATGCATTAGTTAGGAAATAGATGTGAATAATGTTGTTGTTTGCTTAGCTTAGAACTTATGGTGAGTTGATATAGAATTTGTGTGAGATGGGAGAGTTTGTTCTGTTTGTTGCATGCAAGAATCTTAGTGATATGGTGTTGGTTACAAGAGAGTAACCAAGCTCTTGTGTTCAAGTAGGAAATATATAAAATATGTAGTGTTGTTGTTGATGGTGTTGGCGTGAGAAGAGGGAGGAATGAGAGGATGAAGAGCTTCAGTTTGGTTGCTGAAGTATAGAAAGGAGAAAATGAGTGAAATGGAAGTGGGTAGGTAACTTATGCATGCCCTCTACTTAGTGTTAAGTTAGTGAGGTGTTGGTGGAAGCTTGCATGCAATATTGAGTTGGCAAGGATTAGTGGTGAGGTGTTGATCTTGTGGAGAGATGAGTCACACGAGAGAGTGTGTAATTGGGAGGGAAGGATTGAATTAATTCTCACATGTGGGATTAGACTATAAGTGTCTAGTTTGAGTTCAATTAGAATTTCTAATTTCTACACATCATATACCTAATTTTCAAGGCTTAATTAATTAATCACCACTAATCAATTCCTATTTTATTAGATAAAACTCTAATAAAAATTAATTTGATAATTGGAAGAGTGGGATGTTACATTAGTAAATCAAGATTTGGCGTTTAACACTTTCCTTTTGCGATATACCCAATCTAACCTCTTCTCCCGTCTCTTCTTCATGCTTTCTCACTTCACCTCAAATCCATAGAGACTGAAACATTTTGAAACATAAAACTTATCTTTTTTCATCTTTTTTATCAAAATTCGCTGGGATCAAATGTTATATTTTTTATTTTATTTGAGATTTTTGTTTTTTTCTTACTTTTTATGTTTATTTAGAGTTTGTAACACTTTTATTTTGTGTTTGTTTCATGATTCTCTCATCTTTTGTTGCATATTCTTAAAATCTAAATTGCAAAGGTTGAATTTGTTACAAATTTTATTATTATTTTTTATTATTTCTAACCGAATTAAACCGTCCAATAATCCGATTAAACCGCAACCCGAACTCGTGATAACCGATCTCTATTTTATGGACGAATTGGGCCTTATTTTTTGACTTTGCAGTTTGACTTGAATGATAATTTTAAAACCAAACCCTTCCAAAACTGCTTACTTTCCACCTAGTATATACAGTATAAACAATAGCAAGTTTTAGTGGAAAAAAAAAAACTGACTTACGGAAAAAATATTTTTAGAAGTTTCTTGCGGGTTTTAGTGGGATTATTGAAAAAGTCTTCATTTAATTTTGGGTAAAATATGTTTTCAGTCCCTAGTTTTACAGTGAATTTTAGTTTTCGTTCCTATATTTTAAAATCACTTTTTTTCGTCTCAACTTAAATTTGTGTTTTGGTTTTAGTTTCGGATGTCTATGTGGATGTGCCACAGTGGATTTTTCAGCATGTGGCATCCTACATGAACTGCCACGTTATTTTTTTTAAAATAATAATAAAATTTAATAATCTTTTTTTAGTAAATAAAAAATTAGATGACTGATAAACTTAAAAAAATATTTTTTATTTAAATAAAAATGAGTTAATAATTACTTTTAAAATCTTACAAAAAAAAATTAAAATTATTACTTTTATAGATCGCCGGAGAGAGAGAGAGAGAGAGATGGTGGAGGACGACGGATTAGTGAGAGAGAGAGAGAGAGAGAGAGAGAGAGAGAGAGAGTGAGTGAGGAGATTATGTGATTTTAAAATATATGATCGAAAACCAAAATTCACCTTTAAAATTAGGAACTGAAAACATATTGTAAAAGGAATTATTATTTTTGTAAGATTTTAAAAGTAATTATTAACTCATTTTTATTTAAAAATATTTTTTTAAGTTTATCAGTCAGCTAATTTTTTAGTTACTACATAGAAAATTTTTTAAAAAAAAATTTAAAATTTTTTTAAAAAAATCACTTTTATATTTTAAATGACGTGTCAATCTATGTAGGATGTCACGTGTCAAAAAGATTCACTATGACACATCCACGTGGACATTCAGGACTAAAACCAAAACACAAAATTAAGTAGGGATGAAAAAGAGTGATTTTAAAATGTAGGAACAAAAATCAAAACTTGTTATAAAGCTAGGGACTGAAAACATATTATACTCTATAATTTTTTTAGAAGACTACTTGATGATTTATTAAGCAAATAAATGTGACCCGTTAAATTTGACACCTCCAAAAGTACGAACTAGTAAGCATTTACAGCTACGGAAAATGCTTATATAAGCACAAATATAAATATGAGGTGTTAGGCATACTCACAATAAGTAAATAAAAATAAATGAAAAAAAATTAAAGTGATATAGATTGATGTGACAATTTTATTTATCTTTTAATTTTTATGATTTATGTGAGTGTGCCTAAATTATGTGTCTAAATAGTTGTGCCTACACAAAACTTTCTCTACGGCTCCGAACATTAATGAACAAAGCACAACCCAAAAACATTTTCATTAGAACATTAACTTAAAAATCTTGGTCTTGTTAAGTTAGTATTAGTACATACATAGTAGATAGTACCATATATATATATATATATATATATAGAAGATGTATATTATGAGAATGCCAAATATATATATAAGAATGATGAGAATACATGATAACCATTAGATCAAAAATGGATGGGTAAGATTAAAAAAACTCATTATGTGTCTCCCTTACTCTATACCTATTTTCGGTTAGAATTATTATGCATAAGGAATATCCTTATGCACGGTGCATAAACAAATCTCCACCATCCAATGCTTTTTTGATTAATTAGATTTTTTGATCAATCAAATGCACTAAAACATGCATGGTGGAGATTTATTTATGCACCATACATAAGGATATTCCTTATGCATAATAACTCAACCCCCCATTTTCCTTTCATCTTCTTCAACGCAATCCATGACCATGTCTGTATCGATATACCTTGTGTCTTGTTTTTTATTTCTTCTGCAAATTAATTCCTTCCTTCCCCACATCTCATTTGTGCTTCTTGTACTCAACTACTCATTCTATTTATTAATTTCCATTGTTTATTTTATTGGCAGAGTTTATAAATATCATTAGAAGAATAAACTTCTTATTATAAATATGTATTGAATCTTAGCACCGACTGAGTTAATCTCAAAATAAAATTGAAGATTTAAGTTGTAAAAAAATGAAGATTTAAACATGTAATGCTTCATGAGCCGGTAGCGCCGCCGTGAGAAGCGAGTGATGTGGTTCCTCCGCCGCGAGAAAAAATAGAGGTGGATAAAGGGGTGGGTGCGCCTCAGTGAGTAGAATAAAACTGGAATCTGGAGTTTATTCTTGAGAACACAACCATGGAGTTTTGTCTCTCTCCATTTTTTCCTGATTTGCTTGACTTGATTTTGGAACTTGTTTGATTTTTGAAAGATTGTTCAAATTGAAACCTGTAATTTTTTCAAAGATCCCCGATCTTTGAAATTGGATTTAATCCAAGGATTTGGAATTTGGATGCGTGGATATTAGGTTGAAGAAGATGAATGAAAGGGTAAATTGAATAAAAAGATTTATAATAGAATAGGGAGAGGTACATGATGATGTTTTTAATCACAACCATTCATTGTTTATCTAAGGATTAACAAGTATTCTCATCATTCTCGTATAAAAATGGCATTCTCACTAGATATGTTTTATATATATATATATATATGGCCAATGTTATGGTGGACCACCTCATCAAGTGGTCCATCGTGGACAAGTGGTCAATACTACTATAATGAATACGAATTTTACAAAATCGACCGTTGGATTGAAAGTTTATATCATATAGATCATCCATAAAAAAAATTAGAAAAATTGAAAATCATTTGATATGTTATTGAGATCCATAAAGATTAACGGTTTATTAAATACTGTAAATCTTAATGAGTCCCAAAAATATATCAAATGATTTTCAATTTTTCTAATTTTTTCTGTGGATGATCTATATGATATAAACTTTCAATCCAACGGTCGATTTTGTAAAATTCGTATTCGTTATAGCGTTGGTCCACCATGGACCACTTGAATAAGTGGTCCATATTAGAATTGGCCATATATATATATATATATAGAAGTATGTTAGCAATTCTATTCTTATTATATACTTACTTAAAATCTAATTATATTCATATACATGAACATAGGTTAATTATGTAAATTCATATTTTATTTTAATTTTAAAATAAAATATTAGGAACATGCTTCGTTAATTTTAGCAAATGTCGGTTCTTATAGTAAAAATTAAGAATGACTATTGGTCTGTAAAAATTGTTTTTTATTTGTCAAACATGTATGATTTTGTTTAACAAAATCAAATTTGATTTTCTTCTATTCTTTTTGCCATTCGTGCAATGCATTTAGGATGATCATAGATTCTTCTTGCTTGGAATAAATATTGAAATTTAGATTAAATTGTTCTGGCTACCCGCCTACCCCTCTATTTTTAGAATTTACATAAAATCCTTCATATTTTTTAAATGGTTTAAGTCCTGTTTTTGATACTGCTATTTTACAAGGTTGTTTATCATTTGGTACACAGTGATAATAAAATATGTATTGTGAATGTCTATTTCGGTGAAAAGTGAAGTGGGACTTAAATTGCCTGATTATGCTATGACTGATGTTTTATAACTTCAATCCTATTAGACTTGGTTAGGTAGTTAGGAGGTGGTTACATAACTACCTTGAGTTAGTTAGTTATGGTTACTTGTGTTACAAGTAATAGATGTGTTAGGAGTTTTCCTTATAAATAAGCATGTGCCTCATGCATTGTAAACACAACTTATTCTCTATTTTTCTTATCAATAAATCTTAACACTTTCCTCCTAGTTTTCTCTCTAGTTCTTACTTGTTATCTTCTTCCTCTTATCTTGGATTACCCTAACAATGACGTCGTCATATTTCAAAGAGAATTCCTCCGGTAGATGGGAAATGTAGATTCAGACGATTGAATTTTATTTTATTTTGGTGAATAGTAATGTCATTCAATTATTTTAATATGCTGATTTTTTCATTAAACTGAGAGCTTTATGAGATGCTTACTTCTTAACTCATGCTTCTCTTCCAAAAGATGTTCGTAATTTTCTTAGAAATGACGCAATAGAAATTTTCTTCCTCCGAGAATAACTTTTTTTTTAGTTTAGTCTTTTTTTTCTCTTTTTAGATTCCTTACAAAAAAAATGAAACCAACAACCAAACATGCATTTACTGAAATAAATAAAAAAAACATGTTTTTTTTTTATTTTTTTGTGCATAAACATGTTTGCGGAGCATGTTTCGAGGAGGGTGGGGAACGGGTCAAATACTTTGTTCTGGACTGATCCATGAGTGGATGGGACTCCATTGTGTGAGCGGTTTGGTCGCATGTTTGATTTAGTGGAGACCAAATAGTGCACAGTGGTGGAGATGTTCTCGTTCGGGTGGGGAGCAGATGGGGGGGCCAGGGTGTGGCGTCGGCAGTTGAGGGCGTGGGAGGAGAAGAAGTTGAGGGAGTGTCAGTCTTTGTTACTCACCTTTTTATTGCAGGACCAGTCTTCAGATAGGTGGCAGTGGCAGCCTGACCCTGACAGAGGCTACACTGTCCGGGGAGCATATCAGCTTTTGACTTCTTAGGTACCGGCTTCCATGGATGACGCGGGAAAACTCATTTGGCATCCTCAGGTTCCTCTGAAGGTTTCCATCTTTGCTTCGTGTCTATTGCGCGATCGATTGCCCACAAAAACCAACTTGGTCGCTCGAGGCATCTTATCTACTGCAGATCATCTATGCACTTCGGGTTGCGGCGAGGTGGAGTCAGCACACTATTTATTCATCACTTGTGGTACTTTTGGCTCTCTTTGGACACTAGTGTGTTCGTAGATTGGTATCCCGGTGGTGGAGTTTATTTTCTTGCGTGATCATTTTGTCCAGTTTACATCTTCAGCAGGTGGTTCTCGGGCACGTCGCTCTTTTCTTCAGCTCGTCTGGCTTGCGTGCGTGTGGGTTGTGTGGACGGAGAGAAATCACAGGTTGTTCCGAGACTTAGCCAGTACTATTACTCAATTGTTTGATAAGATCAAGCTTTTTTCTTTTAGGTGGTTGAAGGCAACATCTGTTACATTAGCTTCTAACTGCCATAGCTGGTGGTCTTGTCCCTTACCTTGTTTGGGCCTTGTATGATTTGTCTCTGTCTATTTTTCTGTAACTCTTTGCAAACGTTTGTAGTCTACCTTGGCACACCTTGTGCTAAGGAGATCGTTTTATATTATATATCTCATTTTGACTTGTTCAAAAAAATATATTTACAAATGCAATTTACAAATTTACTATTTGCATAAAATATATTTTAAATAGATAAAATTGAGTTTTTAGTCAATGTATAATGGGAATAGTGTGCTAACTTACTCCCACATATTTTAAGATGGAAGTAGATTAGCAACCTCATATATATATATATATATATATATATATATATATATATATATATATATATATATATAGCCGATAAAATAGAATATTTTTTGGAAACAAAAAGAAAATGGATCTTCATTTTTATTTGTATAAACAATTTCATGAACTTGTCAATGAAATTGATTTATTTTAGTTTTTTTTTTTTTAAAAAGGTCATCAATCGCTATTATCATTCATACTTCAATTCATTGTTTGGTGCACTAATAGGAAAGGATAAATTAAACATACTCCTATCATATCATATTGCTCCTTTGTTATTTTAATCCTTAATTTTTGGTGGGTTAGCAACAGAATAGTGAGGCACCTTCTTCGATTCCCACTGCCAGCAACTTTATACATTTATATGAGGAATTTGTCTTTTATGTTATACACATTATTTTCGTAACATTTTAAAACCTTTTTTTTTAATATTCCTGTAAGTTATTTTACACTCACTTTAAAACATTTTTATGCTATACAAATTACCGATGTAAGTTATTTTACACTATTTCCAATAAGTTATTCTTGTAATTTATTTTGTTGATATTTTTTTTTTTTTTCGAACTTCAACCTCTCTGTATGTTATTTGGCACTCTTTTTTTCTTTTGTAAAAATTGTCTTTTTTCTAGTTTGATTTTTGTTGAAAATTATCTAATACTTTCATTACATATTTTATTTAGTGTTAATCAAAACTATTTTTATTATAAAAAAATGTATTTATTTTACAAGAAAAATTTTTGTATTTAAATATAACATGTGTCTTATTATCATGTCAATATAAAATGCATTTATTCTTCCTGATTATAAATTAATGCTATCATGTGTCTTATCATATGTGCACAAACACATGAAATGATATGTGTTTATCCTGTCACTATCATATCCTATCATTATCCAGCTTTTTATCATATCCTACTCCTATCATATCCTGCGCATCAAACGGACCCTCATGATTCTATGTTTGAAAAGAGATGACAATGGGAAGTTATAGAGGCTATGTTCCTAAGGTGGGAAATTGTGAATGCAACATGCTCAAAGGTGTGGAATGGATACTAGGCTTGGAGCGCTATTTCAGAGTGATTCTCAAATCTTGATGAAATTGGGAAGGAATATGCTTATTCAGTACCAATGCAGTACTAGCATTGGTTCGTAGAATGCTCGCTGCACACATTGACAAAGCGCAATTGGCATAGCATCGAACTACATTAAAAACAACATTTGATGTGAATTTTAAGGGAGATGTTGGTGTTTAGGAATAGTAGCTATCAACGAAGCAGAAGAATAAATTTCAGCCCTCAATGTTCAAGCCATGAACAGCCATATTTTCCACAAGTGCAGATGTGTTGTGGATTCACCCGGTGCAACAGTCACACAAACATTCGCGTGTTTCGCATCCCACCTATTTGTAATAACTATCATTGCTCAAATTTTAATTAGGAAAATATATCAATTTATAATGTTTTTGCACTTAATAACAAGAAATTTTTAGTGAAAAAGTAAAACAAAAAATAAGGTACTCTGTGATTCCCAAAACATTAATCCATAACATTAAAAAACTAAAAATATCACAATCTGAATTCATCCAACTTAGTTTTTTATCATCGAAATGAAATCACACCACATTACTTTTTTGAACAAAACTTCAACAGACTCAACAACTGTAGATTTAATCAAAAAGACTGAAACCCATATCCTGCATCACAAGAGAAAAAAAAAATCATGATTAAAAACAATCAGAAATATTTCAGATTATCCAAATACATAGTAATTTTCACACAAAATCAAGAATATGCATAACTACTCAAAAATACCGATAAGTAATTATCAAGGTGCATTATACCATATTATGACTACCCCTATGTGATCAATGGTGGATAGTTAACCATGGCGGCAAACCCCCAAAACGCAACAGTGAAACATTCATCAAAGTTTTACAAAACAATATAGGAAAAATATACCAGAGTACCATACACATTATGACATAAAGAGCTCAAAAATAGAAAAATGAACAAAATTAATGACATATTCATAGCTAATAATCATGTTCGTTGTTATCAATACTCATACCCAATATAAAACAAATAAATTTTAGGGTGAAACAACCATAAAGTCCAAAAAAAATAGAGGGGGCATATATTTAGGTTTTTAGAGGAACATCATAGTAGCAGCCGTTATTTAGCAATAGAAAAAATAGAGCAACTGCAATAGCTCTACTATTTAGTGGTCAATGCTGCTGCTAAAACATGAACACGAGAGGGTTTTGCATAACACCAAGGTGGCTTCTATAGCAGCTGCTAAAGCTACTATTACCCCAGAGGATTGATCAAAACCCAACTAGGTAGAAAGTAAAAAAAAAATCCAGTGCAAAACACGCAAGTTTAACTAGAACGACATAATTAGAAAAGCTTAATAATTAAAGAAGCAATAAGGACCCAAAAAAAACTTACATCATCAGATTCCTCTTTCTCCTCCACCTTCTCCTCTTTCTTTGCCTCAGCAGCTGCAGGAGCAGCACCACCACCACTTGCAGGTGCAGCGGCAACAGCAACACCACCACCAGAAGGCACTGATGCCAACTTTTCCCTACCAGAAGCAATAACCTCGGCTAAATCTTTCCCCTTAATTTCAGACAAAAACAACTCAATCCTATCATCTTCTGCTTCTGCTCCAACTGCACATTAAAAATTCACAATTTCACTGTCAGTCATGTTCCAAATCAAGTAGTTCAAACCACTCAATGTCTTATCTCAATTGCTAGAATCTGATTTTGTAACCTAAATCGACCGAATTCAAATTCGGTCAGATACAGTCATAAAATGGACATTAGTAACAGTTTAATCGATAATAATTAACACTTCTCACTAAAAAAAAAACTTAAAATCAAAGAACCCTAAATGAAGAAAACCCTAATTGATAAACACGTTTTGAGATTTATGTTACTTAATATATAAACAAGTACACAAACACATTCAGCAAATTCCAAAAATCATAACAAATGAATTGAGACAAACATAACTATATCTTTATCTTTATAAACAACATTCAACAAAAATTTCACAAAAAAACAACAATTGACGACACGCACCTGAACCAAGGATGTCTTTGATGGTTTTGGAGGATGGAGTGTCGTTGCCTCCAAGAACGGCAAGCAAATAGGCAGCAACAACCTTCATGTTTATGGCGACGGCGTCTTCAAATCAAATGCAAAAGGAATGAAACACGGACTAAGAGGGAGTTATATTGAAGTTTCGAGATTTCAAGGGTTTTGGTTTTGGTTTTGGGTACAGATTTAGGGCTTTGTAAGTTTGTGTCTTTGGATGGATCAAATTTTGGGCCTACAATTATGGTTTACCCTTTTTCATTTTTTAAAATAAATCTCATGCTTACTTCATAGGATCGCTTTTTACACCTCTCCTTTTTTATACCAATATTTGCTAGCTATATTCTTCACACACATAAGAGACCTCTTTTTTTTTTTTTTTTTTTTTATTTCTTGGACGATGTGGTAAGTATGACTGAAACTTACATAACAAATGCAAAGTTTCGGATTTCGATTTGAGTCAAGATGTCCGACCTAATAATATTGACATTTGTCGATTGATTTAACATTTGTGAACATAAAAAGATCATTTGTTGAGCTTTCTTAATCTATACTATTATTATTTGCCTTACTCAAAGCAAATAATACACTTGTCATTTTCACGTTTATTCTCAAGGAGAAAATTCATATGTGGCATTATTTTAATGACATGGCGCTTATATGTCTTTTCTTTACCACCTAAAGGGACGCGGTTCAATTCCCACTAACAACAAAACAATAATTTTATGATTTTTTTTCCTTTTTTTTTTGCCTTACTTTTTGTTTATTGTTTATTAAATCTATTGTGAAAAAAAAATAAAAATTAATAGGATTACCATCAATTCTATAGGATAAATAACATAAAAATAATCTTTGTCAAACAAAAAAATAGGATTACCTTGGATATATTTTTTTACCATTTATTTAATGTATTGCAAAGCAAATCATAATAATAATAATAATAATTAAAAAACAAAATAGACATTAAGAAGATTCTCATGAATTCTATATGGATACCTAACACCACCCTAATATTAAGGAATTAAGGTTAAGCTACTTTTTTAATTACAATTAAGATCTATAATTTGTAAAAATCGAAAATTTAGTATTATATTTTAATTTCTTTTTGCAATGGATTTGAATATGATATATTTTTACACGGATTTGATTCTTCAAAATGTAAGAGATTACTATCTTCAATTAGAACAAATTTCTCTTTATATCTTAATTTATTGTTTACAAAAATAATTAATTGTAAAACCTAAAGTTATAATCTCGATAGTTTTACTTTTTATACAAACTAGATTACCCTCTTTTGTTATATCGTATATTTTTAAATATTTTAAATGAACATTTTAGAAAAATAATTAAGATGTGAGACCTAATGTTATGATCTCAATTGTTTTACTTTTTACACATGTTTTATCTAATTTTTCACACTGTAAGAAATTACTCTCTTCTGTTATGTTTGGCTTTACTTTTTACACGAGTTTGATTTATTTTTTACACCATAAGAAATTACTCTCTCATGATATATTTGATTTCTTTGGGTATTTAAATGAACATTTTACAAAAATAATTAGAATATGAGATCTAAGGTTACAATCTCAATTGATTTACTTTTTACACGGATTTGATTTAATTTTTCACATTGTAAGAAATTACTTTCTTCTGTTATATTTGATTTCTTTAGATATTTAAATGAACATTTTACAAAAATAATTAAGATGCTAGATCTAAGATTACGATCTCAATTGTTTTACTTTTTACAGGGGTTTAGTTTAATTTTTTCACACTGTAAGAAATTATTTTCTTCTATTATATTCAATCTCTTTGGATATTTATTTGAACATTTTATAAAAACAAATTAAAATGCGAGGTCAAAGGTAATGGTCCAAAGTTTTTTACTTTTAACATAGACTTAATTTAGTTCTTTACAACGTAAGAAATTATACTCTCTTCTATTAGATAAAATCCCTCTTGAAATTTGTTTTACTTTTTACATGAACTTGATTTAGTTTTTCACAAAGTAAGAGATTATCATCTTCGATAAGAACAAATATCTTTTTACACCGTAAAAAATAATATATCTTTTTATATTTTAATTGAATTTTATTTTAGTAAAAAAATTTAATATGTGAGATCCAAAGGTATATTCTCAATTAATTTACTTTTTACATGGACTTGATTTAGTTTTTTATGCTACAAGAGATTACCTTCTTCTGTTATATCCAGTACCGGGATATTCTAATTAAACACTTTACAAAAATAATTAAGATGTAAGGCTTAATGTTATTGGTTCAAATTTTCTTTCTTTTTACATGTGTTTGATTTAGTTATTCACAACGAAGAAAATTACGCTTTCCCGCTAGACCAAATCCCTCTAAAAAATTAATCAAACTTTTTACAAAAATAATTAAGACGTGAGACATAAGACTATGATCTCAATTGATTTACTTTTTACATGGATTTGATTTAGTTCTTCACACCATAAAAGATTACCATTATTTGTTAGAACAAATTTCTCCAAATACCTTATTTGATTATTTTACAAAAATAATTAATTAAAATGTGAGATCTGATGTTATAATATTAATTGCATTACTTTTTATACGGGCTTGATGTAGTGTTTCACGCCATAAAAAATTACCTTATTTCATTAGATCATATTTCTTTAGATATTATTTTTTTTATTCATTTTATCTGAACATTTTAAAATAATACAGTAATAATTAAGATATGAGGTATAAGATTGTGTTATCCATTACTTTAGTTTTTCACACCGTAAAAGATTATCCTCTTTCATTAGATCGCATCTCTTTGAAATTTTTACAAAAAGTAATTAGAATGCAAGATCTAAGATTTTGTTCTCAATTATTTTACTTTTTACACTGTCTTGATTTAGTTTTTCACAACGTAAAAGATTACTCTCTTATGTTAGAACAAATTTCTTTAAATTTTTTAATTGATTTACAAAAATAATTAAGATGTGAAACCTAATATTATGATCGCAATTGCTTTACTACTTACACGAGGTTTATTAAGTTCTTCAAGCTGTAAGGGATTACCATCTTCCGTTAGATAAGATCTTATTGGATATTTTAATTGAACATTGCACAAAAATAATTAAAACGTGAGACTTAAGGTTATAGTCCAAATTACTTTACTTTTTACACAGGTTTGATTTAGATTAAATCTCTCTTGAAATTTTAAATGAACTCTTTACAAAAATAATTAAGATGCGATGCCTATGATTATAGTCTCAATTACTTTATTTTTTTACACGGACTTTATTTAATTTTTGACAATATAAGAGATTATGCTCTTTCGTTTGATCAAATTTCTAAGAATATTTTAATTGAATTTATTACAAAAATAATTAAGTTGTTAAACACTAGGTTATGATATCAATTGCTTTACTTTTTACACGAGTTTGTTTTAGTTCTTTATGTCCTCAGAGATTATTCTATTTTGTTAGATCAAATTTATTTGGATATTTATTTGAACATTTCACAAAAATAATTATGACATATGCCTTAAGGTTATAATCCAATTTGTTTTACATTTTATAGGGTATTTATTTAGTCCTTCGCACCGTAAAAAATTACTCTCCTATGTTAGATCATATCCCTCTCGATATTTTAATAAAACCTTTTGCAAAAATATTTCAGATGCAAGACCTAAGATTGTGGTCTCAATTGCTTTAGTTTTACGGTGACTTTGTTTAATTTTCACACCATATGAGATTATTTTCTTTTGTTAGATCATATTTCTAATTTGAATTTTTTGATTGGATATTTTGCAAAAAATAATTAAGATATGTTAGACCTAAGATTATAATATCAGTTGGTTTACTTTTTATACAATCTTGATTTAGGTTCTTCCGTCCGTAAGAAATTATCTTCTTCAATTTGAACAATTTTCTCTTGATAGTTTAAATGAATTTAAAAAAAAAAATCTTTCATCATATTTTAACAACAAAATATATATATATATATATATATATATATATATATATATATATAGAGTGTATATTAAATTATTAAAAAAATTGAATTTCTAGCCGTGCTTGGCACGGGTGTTCATACTAGTTTATTATAATATTCATTGATTTGTTTTTAATATAATATTGAGTTGGTTTATTAATAAGGGATATGTGTTTTCTTAGAAAAGAAATGAGTTAAGTATGTAACAGTATAACCACCCGTGCTTGGCACGGGATAATAGTCTTTAGAATTGTTTAACATGTTTTATGCAATATAATATGTTTTAATATATACAGATTAAATATAAATTTAATTGCATAAAAAGAAGAAGATGTTTTAATAATTAAATTTAATATGTTTTAATTGCATAAATATATTAAATATGTTTTAATAATTACAAAAAAAAAAAAAAAAAAGATGAGAGCCAATTTAATTCGTAGAAACTAGTCTTCTTCAAATTACCTTATATTACCTTAAAATAAAATTCTAATTTCAATAAAATCATATTGTTCAATATATAGTAGATAAATCAAATCAAGGCAAGTAGATGAACCAAATCAAAGATGATGATAAAACAATTGGCAGAGAGTTGTATATGAAAAAGATTAGTATCACCCCCTCTACATTTTACCAAGTAAAGTATGTATTTGTCCCTATAAAATTAGTGAATTTTAGTTTTCGTCCTTATAAAATAAAATCATATGTTTTCATCCTTAAAAATTTTATGTTTTGATTTAAGTCTCTAATCACAAATTTATGTTCATTTTAATCTCAGTGTTCTCTTATATGTTTAAGATGTGTCTATATTATATAAATATATTATGTTAAACATATATGAGTCCATATTATGTTCGAAAAATATCAAAAATTTGTCAAAATTTTATCCATTAGGGACTAAAAATAAAACAGAAAATTTTTAAGGAATGAAATCCAAAATTTGCTAATTCAATAAGGACGAAAAATATATTTAACCTGAAAATAAATTTATTAAAATAATTATTCATTTTTTAAAATAGCTGCCTTTGTTGGCTTCAATGACATGGGACGTTGGTTTTCGAATCTCATGGTGGATAGTTTTGTTTAAGAAGTGTCAAGCTTAAAAGTTTGAACCCTTTAATTTTAAAGAATATAGTGTAAATTTCAATGTTAGGAAGTTTACTAAATAAGAAGCAAAATCAAAATTAAAATTGGGAATAAAAATTAGGGTTGATGTTCATATGAATTAAGGGAGCTAGCCTTTTCGAATTCTTTCACAAAGATTTTTGGTAGCTAATTCGGTTTGGTTTGTGGATTATTACATTTGGATCTTTTTTTTTAAGTATTCTAATTTTCGGTAGAAACGGCTGTGATTGCTTGTTGTTTTGGCTGTAGTGAGTTGTTGGTTAATGAATTGTTATTTTGTTGGTGGTCAAATTCACTCCATTCTTTAAATTTAAATTCGATGCTTTTCAATTCACACATACATCATATTTTTGCAATTTAATTTCGCGCTTATACACAAGTTCACCGAATTATGCAGATGATGCATTACTCTTAACACTTAATTAGAATCTATGTCTTCTCAGTCTTTTTTAACATTTCTTTTTATTTAATCTGTCCCATTTGCTTAAAAACAAAGACTATTACGTCTCCTGAATATTTGTTTTGCTTAGTTTAGTGTACTTATTTAGCTGAGAATCTTATCCAATAGTACATATTAAATTCTAACCAACCAGTGGCGGAGCTAGCATAAAATCTCGGGGTGGGCCGTAACGAGTTTGAAATTTTTTTTTATATATGAACCATATATATACAGTGTAATATCTTATATTGCTCAGTAGTATCTTAATAAATATAAATTTTACAAAATTTATATTATATAAAATATTTGTGTAAAATTTTACATAAATTTAATATTTTTTGATATGTTATTGAGACTCGTTAATTTTAATGGATCTCAATCGCATCAAAGTATATTTTATTACTTTAAAATTTTAGAATATAAATTTTTATTTTAGAGTAAATCTTATAATATTTATAATCAATGCAATGTCATTGATTTAATTTGATTCCTGCATATGTGCATGTAAAAAAATATATGTTGATCAATAGCATAATGAAAACTATAGTCGAAGCTTACAACGTGCCAAGCTTTAAGATGTTAATAGTAATTCAATAAGCAAAAATGAAAAAAAAAACAAAAGAATGTTTGAGGGCTGGTTTGAACCTTTGCCCTCTCAATTAAGAGCAGAGCTTACAACCACTCGGCTACATCAATTATTTATTTTCTTGTGAACATAATAATATATATAATACTCAGTGATAAAAATATTTTTACATATATACCTATTAAAATCGAAAATTTTGGGACGGGCCGTGGCACTCCCCCGCCCTAAGGCAGCTCCGCCCCTGTAACCAACAATCTCAAAGTACAATATTGCTTCCAAACTAAATTATTGAGGTAAACACAGGCATCAAATCAATTATTGTAGTAATGCTTAATTTATTGGCATATCGATCCAAAACTCGTAGCGACATGTTAAAAGAAACCAAAAAAAAAAAGTTTTGAAAAGGATTGATACCTTTTTTCTTAATATTTTTATTTTTTTTCCATGACTTTTATAAAGATATTTAGGGGTCCATTTAATTAGTAGGGTCTTGCCAAGGGCATTAGTTAAGAAAATCAAAAGAAGCAACTTTATATTGAAATTATCAAAATTTTGACTTTTAAAAAGTTAAATGCACATTTTCCAACAAATTTTTTCTACTTTTGTTATCTTAACTAGTGCCCCTATGAATTTCACCGACTGATTATGAGCTACACAGACAATGATTTTAAAGAAATTACAAGGTGGTGCTTTTAAGAAAATCAAGGTAATTAATTTACTATAATATATATATATATATATATATATATTCCTATTATAGGTTCTTTCTACTCTTTCAAAAATAATTATATTTACTATGCAATAGATATTGGTAAATCTATTCAGAATATCTTCCTATCGAGTATTTCAACATTAGACCGTCATCTTACAAGAGTCTAATATTTTTAACTAAATCCAACCTCGATGAGAATAAATTCTAGCATTGGAAAAAAAATTGAAAAAATAATGTATGCATATAAATCATTAGATGAAAAAAATATATAATAATATTTTAATTAGAAAAATAAGTTGGTCAATGATTAAGATATAACAATTGAGGAAACTTGAAGAAAAGAAATTGAGAAAATTCTTTTTCAATCTGGATATACTAAATTCACTTATTAATCTAGTCATATATAATTATTTTTCTTAGGTTAGTTGATTAAAACAACAATTTAATTAAGTGTAGACAATTCTCTGGCTCCTAACCTACTCTTGTTTTTTAATGAGTGGAAAAATTCTACTAGCCGTCATGAATGGATGGGGAGGAAAACAGTGTGAGGTATGTGAATATGAGACCATATAAATTTTCCAATTGAAATTACTAAACTATTTTCACGTGTTTTTGTGGAAGAAGGTGCAAGGTAATGACGATTGACGAATGCAATAAACTTGGTAAAATATAATGCTGCACAACTTTGACTCAAACTCCACGGGATGCACATGCCACTTTATAAAATAAGGTAGATAATCAAATGATGGGTTGTTTGTTTTTCCTTTTTGTCCATTTTTGTTTGGCCTCTTAGCCCCCCCACACTTGTATAATTTGATTCAACTATTCTTTGCATTCTGTATTAATCTAACTCTTTCCCCAAAATTAAGTAACATAATTAAATGAATCATATCTCAAAATTTAAGATTTAGACCAATATAAACAAATTTATATTGGGATATGAGTAGAGCTGTCAAAAAGGCCGGCCCGCCCTGGCCCACCTCGGCCTGGGGGCCATGACATATAAAGGGGCTTTAGTGGGCCGATAAGCCCAGCCCGATAAGCAAAGGTCTACGTGGCCCGATGGGCTGGCTCGACAAACTTTAATATATTTTTTTTTGACAAATTTTTTTTACAAAATAAATTCAATGAACAATAAAACTACATATGTATCACCCACAAATTAATATCCATATAATTTGATTAATTTCTTTCTTATACTTTTCTATTTATAATGATTGATTAAGTTGTTATTAGTTTTTTTCAAATAAAAATAATCATAACAAACTTGGTTTAATCTTAAAAAAAAAAAATTTGGTTTAATAATTATCTCCTAACTAACAAATCTCATTTTTTGTTACTTAATTATCTAAAAATCCTTATTTTTAGCTAAAATTTTTTTTAATTTTTTTTTTAACTCTTTAAGGGGCTGGCCCAAAAGCCCGTGGGGCCGGCCCATAATGGCCCATTAAAAATATTGGCCCGAGGGGCCGGCCCCAATAAGGCCCGATCAACTTTTTTTAAAAGTCCCGCCCGTGTAAAACTATAAGGCTAATGGGCCGGCCTGATAGCCCGACCCATTTTTACAGCTCTAGATATGAGTGTTTTTTAAATAAATTGTGTTAGCCTCAGATTTTCAATTTAGAGATAAATAAAATTTGGTCATTCGAACATAATAATTAAAGAAAAATTATCAAATTTAATGTAAAACCAAAAAATTGGCACGATTTTTTCTATTTTGTAAATAAAATTGGCACTTTATTGCAAATAGTTTATTCTTTATTAGACAATACTTCTATGAGTATCAAAATCATTTAAAATTACTTATATGAATTTGTGATGGAATTAAATCTATTATTAGATTTGTTGATGTCATAGAATTTTAGTCCTATAAAATTAAAATAGCAAAATAGTCATTTTTCTCTATATGGTGAACCACAATATCATGTAAACACGCTAATTGAGCCTGAAAATAATCTTTGATTATATATAATGTGTTTTATTTGGTACAAACTACAAACCTTGAATAGTTGTATGTTTTCAACTCATTCAACAAAATCCTATAATTAGGTATGCATGGAATATTACTAATCTTTCGTAAATCACCATCAATATTTTTTTTTACCGTCTTTAACTTGCTAAATGTATTTTCGTCAAAAAAAAAAAAAAAACTTGCTAAATGTATAGCAAGAAACAAAAACACCTTATCCTTTCTTTTTCTAATCTCTCATGAGTCTATTCCCAAAAAAAGAAAAAGGATGTATTATAAGGTGGGAATAAAAAGAGTATGAGGGTGTTAACTAAAGTTGGGACACATTGTTGTGTAGTACAAAAACAGCTAGCTCGGAATTGAATATGTGACTTTGTCAGTCAACTACAATAAATAAATAAATAGGCTGATGAAATATAAATTGCACTCTGCTACTATTGGT